>JAQOSZ010000291.1:267332-281645 GCA_030347455.1 Kentomonas sorsogonicus | reverse complement strand
GGTGCGAGCGGGGAAGCAGCAGAGGGACGCAGCGCAGGGAGCAGGGCTGGCGGGGCTCGGCGGGCGGGAGTAAACAGCGGTGAGCGCGATGCGGGTGGCGCGCGCGAGCCACAGCGGCGAGGGGAGAAAGCGGGTGCCGCCGCCGGCCTCCGGGGCGGCGCAGCGGCAGTCAGCTGCAGTAACGCAACAGGGGGAGGGGTTTCCGTGAAACGAGTGGCTTCCGTGAAACGAGTGTCAGGACATATACACAGGGGAAACAGAATGCGCAGCAAGAGTTTGATGGCTTTGGCGGGCGAGCGGCGGAGCGGGGCGGGGAGGAAGCGGCAGCCAGAAAAGAAACACAAAACAAAAGAAATCGAACAAACAACAATGAGTGCGCCAAAAAGAAGAGAAAAGAAAACATTACGAGAAACACCAGGGGAGTGGGGGTGGGGTGGGAGAAAATGAAGACAGAAACAGAAAGAAACACAGAGAAACACAGGGGAGAGAGAGAGAGAGAAACAATGAATGAAGCACTTGATTTAAAAAAAAGAAACGGGGAGGGAGGAAATGGGGGAGAGAGGGAGATGGGTGTGGTAGCATGGCTACCGCTGCGGCACAGCCGGCGAATACAGGAGGGGAGGGGAGAAAGGGGAGAGTTAGTGTGGGGGGAAGCACGCGAGGCGAAGCGGAAGAGGTGCGGGGCGTGCGAGGACGGCGCCTGCGTGCGTGTGCGCCTGCGTGCGCGTGGAGGTCCTTGTTTTGAGGACGCGCGCGGCGTGCGGCGGTCCGCGCAGCCGAGGCCGATCAACTGTAGAGGTCGTAGTTGCCGCCGCTGCGCCACGACGGACGCTGCGGGAGGGCGTACGTGTTCTGCTCCGTGGACACGTCGGCCGGCGAGTCCACCTCGATGTGCTCGAGCGGCTGCGGCTCCACGCCGTAGTAGGGCGTCGCGTAGGCGTCGACGGGCGCGGCGTAGTCGGGTGTGGCGTAGGGCTGCAGCGGGTTCTTCGCGGCGCCGGGCGCCGCAGCGGACTGCGCGTAGTACTGCTGCTGCTGTTGCTGCTGCTGCGCGGCGTCGGCAGTGTCTCCGCTGGCGGCGTCAGCGTCCTCGTCCGCCTTCTCGCCGTCGTCGCGGTCGCGGCAGCAGCAGCAGTAGACGACAAGCGCGACGATGCCGATCACCACCAGCGCGGCGGCGAGCGCGATGATCAGGTACGCCCACCACGGGACGCCGCCCTTGCCGCTCTTGCCGCTGTCGTCGCCGGGCCGCGGGGTGTTGTTCGCCGCGCCCCCGCCGGAGCCCGGTTGCGACGGGTCGCCCGTCGCGCCACCGTCGGCGCCCGGGCCTCCCGGCCGCTGCGTGCTGCTCGTCGTGGGCCGCGCCGTCGGCGTCTGCGTGGTGGTGGTGGTCGTGGTGGTGGTGGTTGTGGCGGGGAGCGTGCCGCTCATGCACACGATGGCGTCCGGCGCGGCGGCCGTCGCCACCCACCCGCCGGCGCTCAGCTGCTCCGTCACGCGCGTTCCCGCGGCGGGGCTGGAGCCCGGGTTCCCGGACGCCCACTTGGTGTACGCCAGCGGCGTCCCGTCGTCCCACGCCCACGCGCCGCCGCCGTACCCGCCGCCCAGCTGCAGCAGCGCGTCCGGCGTGGCCGCGTACTGCTGCATCGCCGCGCGCTCCAGCGCCAGCTGCATCGTCGCGTCCTTCACCTCCATCGGCCGCTTGCCGCTCGGGCACGCGGCCACGCTGCGCGTCGCGGCGGACACGAACTCGATGCCGTAGTCCGGCGGCTGCACCGCCAGCGGCTGGCAGACCACCATCGTCGCGGAGCTGGCGGCGCCGCCGATCCACGTCGGGGAGTCGAGCGCCGCCAGCAGGTAGGCGCCGCTCGTCGGCAGCGTGCCGCCCAGCGCGTAGCCCACCTGCGCCTCGCCGGCGGAGCCTGCCCAGACGTACGCCGACCCCTTGCGGCGCCCGCCAAGCAGGTAGCGCGCCGACGTCTCGCTGACGACTGTGTCGACGACGTTCTTCAGCATGAGGTGGTCTAGCTCGGCCTGCTCCCCCGGACCGCTGATCCACGCGGGCTCACCGGACTTGCCCCCGCGCAGGCACGCCAGCTGGCGGTAGCCGTCGCCTTGCATGTTCTCCAGGCTGGCTGAGTAGAAGCCGTGCGTGGTCAGCTGGAGTTCGCCTTTCGCCGCCGGCTCGCACGCCACGTAGGCGTCGCTGGCGGGCGCGGTGCTGGCGTTGTTGCCCCAGCCCACGTCCGAGCGAAACGCCAGCATCGTGAGCGACGGCGTCGCCGTGGGCTGCTGGTAGCCCCAGTTGACGAAGCGGACGTCTGCGTAGTAGGAGACGTCAGTGCTGAAGCCGCGCGTGAAGACGGCGCCGTTAGGCTGCTCCCGGATGCCGTACCACTGCCAGTTGCCGCCCGCGTACTCGGCGCCGAGGAAAACGGTGCGGAGGGGCGGCAGCGAGCGCAGACACTCCGCCTCGAACCCGATCTCGCGTTCCAGCGTGTCGGGTCGGGCGAAGCGCATGCCGCGCGCGCTGCACTGCTGGCGGAACGGCCCGGGGTTGCTCGTGGTGGGCAGCACGTACCGCAGCGGAAAGAGGGAGAATACGCCAGCTGGCTTCGGTGCCACAGTGCTGTTGAAGCAGGCGACGAGGTACGCGCTCTCCTGGTTCGCAAAAAAGTTGTTGTTCTTTCCTGTGACAACGGTGTACGGCACACCCATCGTGTCCGGCACAACATTCCACAGCAGGTAGTCAGCGTTGACGCCTTGGCCCGAGAAGCGCAGGCCTTCGGCGGAGCGCAGCCGGATGTTTTCATCGTCGACCCACGCATAGCTGTTGCGAAAATCGGCACCCGACGGCGCGTAGCCGCGTGAGTAGCCCCCGACGACAACTGTGCGTAGCTCTTCCTTGTAGGCCTCGAGGGCGGTCCGCACGTTTAGCATGGTCTGCAGGTTCAGAACGGGGAGCGGCACGGCTCCGTTGGCGAGGCACACAACCTGCATGGTGCCGATGTAGCGCGTGTAGGTGCCGAGGGCGATCATGTTGGCAGCGTTGGTTGCGAGGCGCGGCCGCACCAGCATAACCTCCGATACGGGTATCATGTAGCTCCTGTCGAATGCGTGCAGCGGTGCGGCGAGGGCGGCGAGCAGCGCCAGCAGCAGCAGCGGCAGCCGCTGCAGTGGGTGTGGGCGCGGCATGGCGGGGCGCGGTGGGCGGCGGGGTGGGGTTGGGTGGGGGGATGGATTGTGTGTGTGTGTGTGTGCGTGTGTGAGCTTTGTTTGCTTTGGTAGCGGTGGATTGTTCCTAGCGTTGGGGCTGTACAGCTTATTCTGCGGAGGTGGGACGGCGTGCGGGCGGGGAGGAGCGCGAGGGGTGGTGTGGGAGCGGGGCGCGCGAGGGCGGACGGGTGCGAGCGGGGAAGCAGCAGAGGGACGCAGCGCAGGGAGCAGCGCTGGCGGGGCTCGGCGGACTGGAGGAAACAGCGGTGAGCGCGGTGCGGGTGGCGCGCGCGAGCCACAGCGGCGAGGGGAGAAAGCGGGTGCCGCCGCCGGCCTCCGGGGCGGCGCAGCGGCAGTCAGCTGAAGTAACGCAACAGGGGGAGGGGTTTCCGTGAAACGAGTGGCTTCCGTGAAACGAGTGTCAGGACATATACACAGGGGAAACAGAATGCGCAGCAAGAGTTTGATGGCTTTGGCGGGCGAGCGGCGGAGCGGGGCGGGGAGGAAGCGGCAGCCAGAAAAGAAACACAAAACAAAAGAAATCGAACAAAGAACAATGAGTGCGCCAAAAAGAAGAGAAAAGAAAACATTACGAGAAACACCAGGGGAGTGGGGGTGGGAGAAAATGAAGACAGAAACAGAAAGAAACACAGAGAAACACAGGGGAGAGAGAGAGAGAGAAACAATGAATGAAGCACTTGATTTAAAAAAAAGAAACGGGGAGGGAGGAAATGGGGGAGAGAGGGAGATGGGTGTGGTAGCATGGCTACCGCTGCGGCACAGCCGGCGAATACAGGAGGGGAGGGGAGAAAGGGGAGAGTTAGTGTGGGGGAAGCACGCGAGGCGAAGCGGAAGAGGTGCGGGGCGTGCGAGGACGGCGCCTGCGTGCGTGTGCGCCTGCGTGCGCGTGGAGGTCCTTGTTTTGAGGACGCGCGCGGCGTGCGGCGGTCCGCGCAGCCGAGGCCGATCAACTGTAGAGGTCGTAGTTGCCGCCGCTGCGCCACGACGGACGCTGCGGGAGGGCGTACGTGTTCTGCTCCGTGGACACGTCGGCCGGCGAGTCCACCTCGATGTGCTCGAGCGGCTGCGGCTCCACGCCGTAGTAGGGCGTCGCGTAGGCGTCGACTGGCGCGGCGTAGTCCGGTGTGGCGTAGTCGGGTGTGGCGTAGGGCTGCAGCGGGTTCTTCGCGGCGCCGGGCGCCGCAGCGGACTGCGCGTAGTACTGCTGCTGCTGTTGCTGCTGCTGCGCGGCGTCGGCGGTGTCTCCGCTGGCGGCGTCAGCGTCCTCGTCCGCCTTCTCGCCGTCGTCGCGGTCGCGGCAGCAGCAGCAGTAGACGACAAGCGCGACGATGCCGATCACCACCAGCGCGGCGGCGAGCGCGATGATCAGGTACGCCCACCACGGGACGCCGCCCTTGCCGCTCTTGCCGCTGTCGTCGCCGGGCCGCGGGGTGTTGTTCGCCGCGCCCCCGCCGGAGCCCGGTTGCGACGGGTCGCCCGTCGCGCCACCGTCGGCGCCCGGGCCTCCCGGCCGCTGCGTGCTGCTCGTCGTGGGCCGCGCCGTCGGCGTCTGCGTGGTGGTGGTGGTCGTGGTGGTGGTGGTTGTGGCGGGGAGCGTGCCGCTCATGCACACGATGGCGTCCGGCGCGGCGGCCGTCGCCACCCACCCGCCGGCGCTCAGCTGCTCCGTCACGCGCGTTCCCGCGGCGGGGCTGGAGCCCGGGTTCCCGGACGCCCACTTGGTGTACGCCAGCGGCGTCCCGTCGTCCCACGCCCACGCGCCGCCGCCGTACCCGCCGCCCAGCTGCAGCAGCGCGTCCGGCGTGGCCGCGTACTGCTGCATCGCCGCGCGCTCCAGCGCCAGCTGCATCGTCGCGTCCTTCACCTCCATCGGCCGCTTGCCGCTCGGGCACGCGGCCACGCTGCGCGTCGCGGCGGACACGAACTCGATGCCGTAGTCCGGCGGCTGCACCGCCAGCGGCTGGCAGACCACCATCGTCGCGGAGCTGGCGGCGCCGCCGATCCACGTCGGGGAGTCGAGCGCCGCCAGCAGGTAGGCGCCGCTCGTCGGCAGCGTGCCGCCCAGCGCGTAGCCCACCTGCGCCTCGCCGGCGGAGCCTGCCCAGACGTACGCCGACCCCTTGCGGCGCCCGCCAAGCAGGTAGCGCGCCGACGTCTCGCTGACGACTGTGTCGACGACGTTCTTCAGCATGAGGTGGTCTAGCTCGGCCTGCTCCCCCGGACCGCTGATCCACGCGGGCTCACCGGACTTGCCCCCGCGCAGGCACGCCAGCTGGCGGTAGCCGTCGCCTTGCATGTTCTCCAGGCTGGCTGAGTAGAAGCCGTGCGTGGTCAGCTGGAGTTCGCCTTTCGCCGCCGGCTCGCACGCCACGTAGGCGTCGCTGGCGGGCGCGGTGCTGGCGTTGTTGCCCCAGCCCACGTCCGAGCGAAACGCCAGCATCGTGAGCGACGGCGTCGCCGTGGGCTGCTGGTAGCCCCAGTTGACGAAGCGGACGTCTGCGTAGTAGGAGACGTCAGTGCTGAAGCCGCGCGTGAAGACGGCGCCGTTAGGCTGCTCCCGGATGCCGTACCACTGCCAGTTGCCGCCCGCGTACTCGGCGCCGAGGAAAACGGTGCGGAGGGGCGGCAGCGAGCGCAGACACTCCGCCTCGAACCCGATCTCGCGTTCCAGCGTGTCGGGTCGGGCGAAGCGCATGCCGCGCGCGCTGCACTGCTGGCGGAACGGCCCGGGGTTGCTCGTGGTGGGCAGCACGTACCGCAGCGGAAAGAGGGAGAATACGCCAGCTGGCTTCGGTGCCACAGTGCTGTTGAAGCAGGCGACGAGGTACGCGCTCTCCTGGTTCGCAAAAAAGTTGTTGTTCTTTCCTGTGACAACGGTGTACGGCACACCCATCGTGTCCGGCACAACATTCCACAGCAGGTAGTCAGCGTTGACGCCTTGGCCCGAGAAGCGCAGGCCTTCGGCGGAGCGCAGCCGGATGTTTTCATCGTCGACCCACGCATAGCTGTTGCGAAAATCGGCACCCGACGGCGCGTAGCCGCGTGAGTAGCCCCCGACGACAACTGTGCGTAGCTCTTCCTTGTAGGCCTCGAGGGCGGTCCGCACGTTTAGCATGGTCTGCAGGTTCAGAACGGGGAGCGGCACGGCTCCGTTGGCGAGGCACACAACCTGCATGGTGCCGATGTAGCGCGTGTAGGTGCCGAGGGCGATCATGTTGGCAGCGTTGGTTGCGAGGCGCGGCCGCACCAGCATAACCTCCGATACGGGTATCATGTAGCTCCTGTCGAATGCGTGCAGCGGTGCGGCGAGGGCGGCGAGCAGCGCCAGCAGCAGCAGCGGCAGCCGCTGCAGTGGGTGTGGGCGCGGCATGGCGGGGCGCGGTGGGCGGCGGGGTGGGGTTGGGTGGGGGGATGGATTGTGTGTGTGTGTGTGTGCGTGTGTGAGCTTTGTTTGCTTTGGTAGCGGTGGATTGTTCCTAGCGTTGGGGCTGTACAGCTTATTCTGCGGAGGTGGGACGGCGTGCGGGCGGGGAGGAGCGCGAGGGGTGGTGTGGGAGCGGGGCGCGCGAGGGCGGACGGGTGCGAGCGGGGAAGCAGCAGAGGGACGCAGCGCAGGGAGCAGGGTTGGCGGGGCTCGGCGGGCGGGAGTGAACAGCGGTGAGCGCGATGCGGGTGGCGCGCGCGAGCCACAGCGGCGAGGGGAGAAAGCGGGTGCCGCCGCCGGCCTCCGGGGCGGCGCAGCGGCAGTCAGCTGCAGTAACGCAACAGGGGGAGGGGTTTCTGTGAAACGAGTGGCTTCCGTGAAACGAGTGTCAGGACATATACACAGGGGAAACAGAATGCGCAGCAAGAGTTTGATGGCTTTGGCGGGCGAGCGGCGGAGCGGGGCGGGGAGGAAGCGGCAGCCAGAAAAGAAACACAAAACAAAAGAAATCGAACAAACAACAATGAGTGCGCCAAAAAGAAGAGAAAAGAAAACATTACGAGAAACACCAGGGGAGTGGGGGTGGGGTGGGAGAAAATGAAGACAGAAACAGAAAGAAACACAGAGAAACACAGGGGAGAGAGAGAGAGAGAAACAATGAATGAAGCACTTGATTTAAAAAAAAGAAACGGGGAGGGAGGAAATGGGGGAGAGAGGGAGATGGGTGTGGTAGCACGGCTACCGCTGCGGCACAGCCGGCGAATACAGGAGGGGAGGGGAGAAAGGGGAGAGTTAGTGTGGGGGAAGCACGCGAGGCGAAGCGGAAGAGGTGCGGGGCGTGCGAGGACGGCGCCTGCGTGCGTGTGCGCCTGCGTGCGCGTGGAGGTCCTTGTTTTGAGGACGCGCGCGGCGTGCGGCGGTCCGCGCAGCCGAGGCCGATCAACTGTAGAGGTCGTAGTTGCCGCCGCTGCGCCACGACGGACGCTGCGGGAGGGCGTACGTGTTCTGCTCCGTGGACACGTCGGCCGGCGAGTCCACCTCGATGTGCTCGAGCGGCTGCGGCTCCACGCCGTAGTAGGGCGTCGCGTAGGCGTTGACGGGCGCGGCGTAGTCGGGTGTGGCGTAGGCGGGTGTGGCGTAGGGCTGCAGCGGGTTCTTCGCGGCGCCGGGCGCCGCAGCGGACTGCGCGTAGTACTGCTGCTGCTGTTGCTGCTGCTGCGCGGCGTCGGTGGTGTCTCCGCTGGCGGCGTCAGCGTCCTCGTCCGCCTTCTCGCCGTCGTCGCGGTCGCGGCAGCAGCAGCAGTAGACGACAAGCGCGACGATGCCGATCACCACCAGCGCGGCGGCGAGCGCGATGATCAGGTACGCCCACCACGGGACGCCGCCCTTGCCGCTCTTGCCGCTGTCGTCGCCGGGCCGCGGGGTGTTGTTCGCCGCGCCCCCGCCGGAGCCCGGTTGCGACGGGTCGCCCGTCGCGCCACCGTCGGCGCCCGGGCCTCCCGGCCGCTGCGTGCTGCTCGTCGTGGGCCGCGCCGTCGGCGTCTGCGTGGTGGTGGTGGTCGTGGTGGTGGTGGTTGTGGCGGGGAGCGTGCCGCTCATGCACACGATGGCGTCCGGCGCGGCGGCCGTCGCCACCCACCCGCCGGCGCTCAGCTGCTCCGTCACGCGCGTTCCCGCGGCGGGGCTGGAGCCCGGGTTCCCGGACGCCCACTTGGTGTACGCCAGCGGCGTCCCGTCGTCCCACGCCCACGCGCCGCCGCCGTACCCGCCGCCCAGCTGCAGCAGCGCGTCCGGCGTGGCCGCGTACTGCTGCATCGCCGCGCGCTCCAGCGCCAGCTGCATCGTCGCGTCCTTCACCTCCATCGGCCGCTTGCCGCTCGGGCACGCGGCCACGCTGCGCGTCGCGGCGGACACGAACTCGATGCCGTAGTCCGGCGGCTGCACCGCCAGCGGCTGGCAGACCACCATCGTCGCGGAGCTGGCGGCGCCGCCGATCCACGTCGGGGAGTCGAGCGCCGCCAGCAGGTAGGCGCCGCTCGTCGGCAGCGTGCCGCCCAGCGCGTAGCCCACCTGCGCCTCGCCGGCGGAGCCTGCCCAGACGTACGCCGACCCCTTGCGGCGCCCGCCAAGCAGGTAGCGCGCCGACGTCTCGCTGACGACTGTGTCGACGACGTTCTTCAGCATGAGGTGGTCTAGCTCGGCCTGCTCCCCCGGACCGCTGATCCACGCGGGCTCACCGGACTTGCCCCCGCGCAGGCACGCCAGCTGGCGGTAGCCGTCGCCTTGCATGTTCTCCAGGCTGGCTGAGTAGAAGCCGTGCGTGGTCAGCTGGAGTTCGCCTTTCGCCGCCGGCTCGCACGCCACGTAGGCGTCGCTGGCGGGCGCGGTGCTGGCGTTGTTGCCCCAGCCCACGTCCGAGCGAAACGCCAGCATCGTGAGCGACGGCGTCGCCGTGGGCTGCTGGTAGCCCCAGTTGACGAAGCGGACGTCTGCGTAGTAGGAGACGTCAGTGCTGAAGCCGCGCGTGAAGACGGCGCCGTTAGGCTGCTCCCGGATGCCGTACCACTGCCAGTTGCCGCCCGCGTACTCGGCGCCGAGGAAAACGGTGCGGAGGGGCGGCAGCGAGCGCAGACACTCCGCCTCGAACCCGATCTCGCGTTCCAGCGTGTCGGGTCGGGCGAAGCGCATGCCGCGCGCGCTGCACTGCTGGCGGAACGGCCCGGGGTTGCTCGTGGTGGGCAGCACGTACCGCAGCGGAAAGAGGGAGAATACGCCAGCTGGCTTCGGTGCCACAGTGCTGTTGAAGCAGGCGACGAGGTACGCGCTCTCCTGGTTCGCAAAAAAGTTGTTGTTCTTTCCTGTGACAACGGTGTACGGCACACCCATCGTGTCCGGCACAACATTCCACAGCAGGTAGTCAGCGTTGACGCCTTGGCCCGAGAAGCGCAGGCCTTCGGCGGAGCGCAGCCGGATGTTTTCATCGTCGACCCACGCATAGCTGTTGCGAAAATCGGCACCCGACGGCGCGTAGCCGCGTGAGTAGCCCCCGACGACAACTGTGCGTAGCTCTTCCTTGTAGGCCTCGAGGGCGGTCCGCACGTTTAGCATGGTCTGCAGGTTCAGAACGGGGAGCGGCACGGCTCCGTTGGCGAGGCACACAACCTGCATGGTGCCGATGTAGCGCGTGTAGGTGCCGAGGGCGATCATGTTGGCAGCGTTGGTTGCGAGGCGCGGCCGCACCAGCATAACCTCCGATACGGGTATCATGTAGCTCCTGTCGAATGCGTGCAGCGGTGCGGCGAGGGCGGCGAGCAGCGCCAGCAGCAGCAGCGGCAGCCGCTGCAGTGGGTGTGGGCGCGGCATGGCGGGGCGCGGTGGGCGGCGGGGTGGGGTTGGGTGGGGGGATGGATTGTGTGTGTGTGTGTGTGTGTGTGTGTGTGCGTGTGTGAGCTTTGTTTGCTTTGGTAGCGGTGGATTGTTCCTAGCGTTGGGGCTGTACAGCTTATTCTGCGGAGGTGGGACGGCGTGCGGGCGGGGAGGAGCGCGAGGGATGGTGCGGTACGCAATATTACTGTGGTTCTTGCAGATGCTGAGAATCTGGCGACGGGCTGCGCTATTGTCTGGCACTGATACAAGCGACAGACAGTAGTGGGAAGCTTTGTGTGCACTGTGTCGTGTTCCACTTCCGCGAGAGAAACAAAGGCAAAAGATGCTGGGTCGATTGACAATGCAGTGGGAGAGTCTTAGGTGGCGAGACGCAGGTCCTAGAAGGTGGTGCCGGCGGCACGTAGTCAGACTGCAGTCAGCAGACGCTCAGTGTATTTATTTCTGACAACGTGTCGCTTGCGGCGTAACGGACTGAGTTGTCGCGTCGCGGAGGTGCGGTGCTGGGGGATGAGAGGGGCCGGGTAAGGTGATAGAAAAAGCTGTATTGTATGATGTAAGAGTAGGTTCGCTAGAGGTGAAAGGAGTCCGTGCGTGTGTGTGTAAGTGAAGTGTGTGGATAGCGGTAAGGTCAGAGAGGAGGAGGGGGGGGGGGTTAGGGGCGCATCGGAAAAGGTGTTGAACACGCAGAGATCCGTGTTCTCAGTCTCACGTCTGCGCGGCGCGTTGGCGCTTGAAAAGCACCACCTGCCACAACGCCCATTCCGAACCGAGCAGGCCGTCGAAAGGTGGCCTGAACCAGACAGCCTGCTTGCGGCCGCGGATCTCGTCTTGGTCGAGCACGCCCACGTGTGCAACGGACGGCAGCAGGCCCGCTGCGCACTGCTTCGCGAACAGGAGATCGTTGTCGTCGTCAAAGAGGGCGACGGAGTGACGAGGACCGAAGCCGCTGCCGCCCTTCTCGCGCGCCAAGCCCAGTACGTAGCTCATCGCACCGCGCTTATCGCAGCCCCGGGCGTTCACCTGCGCCTTGCCCAGGTTGACGAACACGTCCAGCGTCGCGTGGCCTGCGAAGTACTCCAGTAGGTGGCGCTCGGCGGCGGCGCAGCTGGTGAAGAGCTTGAGACCCTTCTCCGCCGAGTCATCCTTGGTGGCGCCTCCGCCACGCACACAGCGGCTTGCGGAGACATCTACCAGGAACGATGTGTCGTAGGATCTGGCGTCGGTGCGGAAGCCCTGCGCCTCCAACTCGCGCCGGACGGCCCACAGGCACGCGGCGTCGTCGTGGCCAGCGGCGCTCGAGGTTCCGCTGAAGCCCGTCGTCGCGGAGAAGCGCTGCGACCACGCGCCGTCCAGTTTGTCTTGTGTGTCAGCGTCGGCGAGGTACTCTGGCTCCGCCGCATCTCTGACCATCGCGTCAAGATTCCGCACGCGGCAGCTGATCTTGCCGCCACCTTCAAAGACGTCAAAGGCGACGCGTGGAAGCGCCCCGCCGTGGCGCCGGCCCTCGTACGTGCTAGTGCGCGCACCCGTCATCAGCGCACACAGCACTGGCCGCGCCTCCGCGGCGACATCAAGCCCGCAATACAGCCGGCGGCGACTCTGCAGCAGCTCCACCAGCAGCACTGTGTTTTCAGAGATGACGCATGAGCCCTTGGTGGCGCCGAGCGTCGTGTTGTACAGCTCGTACGCGCGCACCACGGCACCGCTCTCTGCGTGACGCCAGTGCTGCACGGGAACTCCTTTGAAACGCCGGGACCGCTCCTCAGTGGGAAAGCCCCTCTGCAGTAGCGCGTCCGCACTACCCTCCTGTGGAAAACTCTGCGGCGCGTCGCGCGCGTGCGCCGCCGCGTCGGCGTCAGAGAGTCGCTCGTAGCCGGCGTCGGAGAGTGTCTCTGCGTAGTGAGCCAGAGTGCCGTCAATGTCGGAGAAGAGTGCTGTGACGTCGTTTCCGGCCATGGCCGCCTCCAGGACGCTCGTCGACGTCATGCAGCAGACGTACGAAAGAGGTGTGTGTGTGTGTGTGTGTGCGTATGGGTGTGCTACGCTGTTTCTCGTCCGTGGCAGAAAAAAGGGGGGGGGGGGACATGAGATGACGGTGTATGGAGGGAAGGCAAAAGGACACCAGCAAAGACTACAGAGATAAGTGGGTGAGCAAAAATGTGAAAGGAGGAGAAGGGCCGCAGTCGCAATGAACGAGACAAAGCAGCCATGTAATTGAGCTCGCCCCATTAGGGTCATGACGGGTAACATCAGCAGCAAACGAGGTAGCTCTGTCAGCCGCCCCCGGCACAACAGAATGAAGAGCAGCCGCAGAGATGAAGAGCATGTGAGTGATGGCGAGCGCGGTAAATGATTATACTGTTCCGCCGACGCATCTTAATGTGTTGCGCAACGATAACCACTCACTGCCGTGGCAAGATAATTCGGAGTGAGAAAGTATCTCTACAGTACAAGGAAGAGAGATAGGGAGAGAGAATGAAGACAGCAGAAGAGCGGTTAGCTGTCATGAAACAGTGTGACAAGGAAAACCGCAATAAAAGTCGGAAAAGAAGCAAAAGAAACAAATAAACAAACAATGACTGCCTTATCGACGCAGTTGTGGACACACATATATGCACATGTTGATGAAAAAATTAAAGTATTTGCGTGCGAAACAGATGATTCTTTCCACCTTTTCTTTCCCCCCTCCTGTACTCACATCGTCTAGCAAGCTTTTTTTTTCCTTGACTGTCCTCAACTGAGAGCAGAGAATTGTAACTCGTTCGATACACAATCGTGCACTATGCTCATAAACGTACATAATACATCCTTCTTGGAAACTAGATAGGTCCCTCATAAAAAAGTAGTGAGTCTTTAAAAAAAAGACACTGAAAACCACCACGAACACCGTATACAAGACTCTGCATGCCTGACAAGCTTCGGCGGAGCCGCAAGATAAAAGAAAATGTGTGCATTCATACTTTAATTTGCCGAGATTCGAAGCAAGGTGAACCACCCCTCCTTTATTGTTTTTCATGCATATCTGGAAAAAACTGCGCTCTCTCACATTTCAATCTCCAATTACTCTACTCCCTCAAAAGGACCTTTTTTCTCCCCTGCTGCATCCTCGATGTTGAATGAAGCTCTTGTGTCGAGCTTTCTGAAGCGCTCCTGCCTCATATCCCATTGTCACTATCGAAGACGTTAGACAGCGACACGAGGATTCGGTGAGCTCCTTCGCTACTACAACACGGAGCCAAACTTATCCCGCCTCTACAAAGGACGATCGTTAATACAGTGGGTAGCGTTAATGAGTGAAACTTGAAGTGGAATCCAGCGACCTCGCCGATCCTGAAGCGTGTGACATAACACACGCGTTCCCCTCCAAGCCACGCATCCATCGTTGCTTTGTGTCCCACTTCACAGGCATTATTGTTACGTGTGGCTTGGGCCAGCTCCGATTCTTATCGCGGAGTTGACCGTGTCATGTACACCTGTCGAACGTTGAGTTGAATGTTTGCGTGTTGGCCAGAGGCGGCGCGAGAGATTGGGGAACATAAATTCTGAGCGAGAGCAGAGGTTGAGAGGATAAGCGAGGATGCGCCAGCTAGTTGTAAAAGCCGGAATCCTCACTGGTTGCGTCGCTGCCTGACGAGCTTCTGCGCGCGATGTCAGGAGGGACGTACTGGTTCTGAGCAACTGGCACGAAAGCGACTAACGAACTGCGCCGACGCCGCGGAGCTCCGTCCGGTATCGAGCCGACAGAACTTAGCGCAAGCGATTGCCACGATGGGTGTGACGCAAGGGACTGGTACGACTCCGCTCGTCCGGCGGTGGCAGTGACAAGCACAGCATCAACGGCAGGTGAAGTGGGAGAGGGGTCACCTACTGCAGCAGTGACAAGGGGCTGAGAAGGCGTGGTCAAGGGAGCCGTGTTTTCCACGGCACACTTGTCCATCCAGTCGGCCGAAACGAGCAGAGGGTTCTTCACTACGTCAGGAGGCGAGTCATGAACACGTGAGGAGGGTTGGGGCGTTGACACAGCGGCGTGCGGCTGTACGCTGCGAGGACTAGACGTGTACTGCGGCAGCGCTACGGAACCCTCGTCCGCCTTCTCGCCGTCGTCGCGGTCGCGGCAGCAGCAGCAGTAGACGACAAGAGCGACGATGCCGATCACCACCAGCGCGGCGGCGAGCGCGATGATCAGGTACGCCCACCACGGGACGCCGCCCTTGCCGCTCTTGCCGCTGTCGTCGCCGGGCCGCGGCGTGCTGTTCGTCGCGCCG
>JAQOSZ010000291.1:0-259555 GCA_030347455.1 Kentomonas sorsogonicus | reverse complement strand
GCGGCGGACACGAACTCGATGCCGTAGTCCGGCGGCTGCACCGCCAGCGGCTGGCAGACCACCATCGTCGCGGAGCTGGCGGCGCCGCCGATCCACGTCGGGGAGTCGAGCGCCGCCAGCAGGTAGGCGCCGCTCGTCGGCAGCGTGCCGCCCAGCGCGTAGCCCACCTGCGCCTCGCCGGCGGAGCCTGCCCAGACGTACGCCGACCCCTTGCGGCGCCCGCCAAGCAGGTAGCGCGCCGACGCGCCGCTGACGTTTTTGGTAACGACGTTCTTCAGCAGGAGGTGGTCCATCTCGGCCTGGTCCGCCGCGCTGGTGATCCACGCGGGCTCACCGGTCTTGCCGGTTGCGCAGGCACGCCAGCTGGCGGTAGCCGTCGCCTTGCATGTTCTCCAGGCTGGCTGAGTAGAAGCCGCGCGTGGTCAGCAGAGTGTCCTCCTGGGTCGGCTCGCACGCCACGTAGGCGTCGCTGGCGGGCGCGGTGCTGGCGTTGTTGCCCCAGCCCACGTCCGAGCGAAACGCCAGCATCGTGAGCGACGGCGTCGCCGTGGGCTGCTGGTAGCCCCAGTTGACGAAGTCGACGTCTGCGTAGCCGCTGTCGCCGGCGCTGAAGCCGCGCGTGAAGATGGCGCCGTTGGGCTGCTCCCGCGTCCCGTACCACTGCCAGTTGCCGCCCGCGTACTCGGCGCCGAGGAAGACGGTGCTGAGAGGCGGCAGCGAGCGCAGGCACTCCGCCTCGAGCCCGATCTCCGCGTCTCCGGCGTGTCGGCCCGGGCGAAGCGCATGCCGCGCGCGCTGCACTGCTGGCGGAACGGCCCTGGGTTGCTCGTGGTGGGCAGCGCGTACTGGAGCGGGTGGGTGAAGAAGGTGCCGGCCGGGGTTGGGGCGCGGGCTCTTGTAGCAGGCGACGTATTCGCAGCACTGTACTTGTCCGCGTAGAGCCTATTCACTTGCCGTCGTAAACGCGTACGGCCGGTGGGCATCCCCGTCGGAACTTGCATCGTCATCCACCAGGGTGCGTTGGTGTCTGCCACTTGAAGCGGAAGCCCTCGGCGGAGCGCAGCTTCGATGTCCTTCTCGTCGACCCACGCGTAGCTGTCGCGGTGCTGCGCGCACTGCGGGCGCGTAGGCACGTGAGTAGCCCCCGAGAGCGCAGCGGGTGGGCTGCTGGCCGTTCGCTCAGGAGACTCTTCAGGTTGTCCATGGTTCGCAAGTCCAGGAGCGGGAGCGGGAGGCCTCCTTCGGCGAAGCAAACGACCTGCATGGTGCCGACGTAGCGCTTGTAGCTGCCGAGAGCTATGAGCTTCGTCACTGTCCTCGCGATGTTCGGACGGATCAGCGAGCATGATGTCGGACTCCGGTATGACGTAGTTGTGTCGAGGCCGCGTGCAGCGGTGCGGCGAGGGCGGCGAGCAGCGCCAGCAGCAGCAGCGGCAGCCGCTGCAGTGGGTGTGGGCGCGGCATGGCGGGGCGCGGTGGGCGGCGGGGGGTGGGGTGGGGTGGGGGATAGATTGTGTGTGTGTGTGTGTGTGTGAGCTTTGTTTGCTTTGGTAGCGGTGGATTGTTTCTAGCGTTGGGGCTGTACAGCTTATTCTGCGGAGGTGGGACGGCGTGCGGGCGGGGAGGAGCGCGAGGGGTGGTGTGGGAGCGGGGCGCGCGAGGGCGGACGGGTGCGAGCGGGGAAGCAGCAGAGGGACGCAGCGCAGGGAGCAGGGCTGGCGGGGCTCGGCGGGCGGGAGTAAACAGCGGTGAGCGCGGTGCGGGTGGCGCGCGCGAGCCACAGCGGCGAGGGGAGAAAGCGGGTGCCGCCGCCGGCCTCCGGGGCGGCGCAGCGGCAGTCAGCGAAGTATCGCAACAGGGGGAGGGGTTTCCGTGAAACGAGTGGCTTCCGTGAAACGAGTGTCAGGACATATACACAGGGGAAACAGAATGCGCAGCAAGAGTTTGATGGCTTTGGCGGGCGAGCGGCGGAGCGGGGCGGGGAGGAAGCGGCAGCCAGAAAAGAAACGCAAAACAAAAGAAATCGAACAAAGAACAATGAGTGCGCCAAAAAGAAGAGAAAAGAAAACATTACGAGAAACATCAGGGGAGTGGGGGTGGGGTGGGAGAAAATGAAGACAGAAACAGAAAGGAACACAGAGAAACACAGGGGAGAGAGGGAGAAGGAGAGAGAAACAATGAATGAAGCACTTGATTTTAAAAAAGAAACGGGGAGGGAGGAAAGGGGGGAGAGGGAGAGGGAGGGAGATGGGTGTGGTAGCATGGCTACCGCTGCGGCACAGCCGGCGAATACAGGAGGGGAGGAGGGGATGGAGGGGAGAGTTAGTGTGGAAGAAGCACGCGAGGCGAAGCGGAAGAGGTGCGGGGCGTGCGGGGACGGCGCCTGCGTGCGTGTGCGCCTGCGTGCGCGTGGAGGTCCTTGTTTTGAGGACGCGCGCGGCGTGCGGGGGTCCGCACAGCCGAGGCCAATCAACTGTAGAAGCCGTTATCGCCGCCTGCGGCGTTGTCGTACGCGCTGCGTGCTGACGTGTACTGTGGCGGGGCGTAGGAGTTCTCCTCGACCGGCACGAAGGCGACCGCGGAGTTGCGGCGGGGCGCCCCTCCGTTGCCCTGTGCATCCACCGAGGAGAGCGCGGGCGACTGCCACGACGGGTGCGATGCGAGCGGCTGCGGCTCCACGCCGTAGTAAGGCGTCGCGTAGGCGTCGACGGGCGCGGCGTAGTCGGGTGTGGCGTAGGGCTGCAGCGGGTTCTTCGCGGCGCCGGGCGCCGCAGCGGACTGCGCGTAGTACTGCTTCTGCTGCTGTTGCTGCTGCTGCGCGGCGTCGGCGGTGTCGCCGCTGGTGGCGGCAGCGTCCTCGTCCGCCTTCTCGCCGTCGTCGCGGTCGCGGCAGCAGCAGCAGTAGACGACAAGCGCGACGATGCCGATCACCACCAGCGCGGCGGCGAGCGCGATGATCAGGTACGCCCACCACGGGACGCCGCCCTTGCCGCTCTTGCCGCTGTCGTCGCCGGGCCGCGGCGTGTTGTTCGTCGCGCCGCCGCCGGAGCCTGGCTGCGATGGGTCGCCTGTCCCGCCCCCGCCGGCGCCCGGTTGCGACGGGTCGCCCGTCGCGCCCCCGCCAGAGCCCGGGCCTCCCGGCCGCTGCGTGCTGCTCGTCGTGGGCCGCGCCGTCGGCGTCTGCGTGGTGGTGGTGGTGGTGGTGGTGGTTGTGGCGGGGGGCGTGCTGCTCATGCACACGATGGCGTCCGGCGCGGCGGCCGTCGCCACCCACCCGCCGGCGCTCAGCTGCTCCGTCACGCGCATGCCCGCGGCGGGGCTGGAGCCCGGGTTCCCGGACGCCCACTTGGTGTACGCCAGCGGCGTCCCGTCGTCCCACGCCCACGCGCCGCCGCCGTACCCGCCGCCCAGCTGCAGCAGCGCGTCCGGCGTGGCCGCGTACTGCTGCATCGCCGCGCGCTCCAGCGCCAGCTGCATCGTCGCGTCCTTCACCTCCATCGGCCGCTTGCCGCTCGGGCACGCGGCCACGCTGCGCGTCGCGGCGGACACGAACTCGATGCCGTAGTCCGGCGGCTGCACCGCCAGCGGCTGGCAGACCACCATCGTCGCGGAGCTGGCGGCGCCGCCGATCCACGTCGGGGAGTCGAGCGCCGCCAGCAGGTAGGCGCCGCTCGTCGGCAGCGTGCCGCCCAGCGCGTAGCCCACCTGCGCCTCGCCGGCGGAGCCTGCCCAGACGTACGCCGACCCCTCGCGGCGCCCGCCAAGCAGGTAGCGCACCGACGCGCCGGTTACGTTTTTGGTAACCACGTTCTTCAGCAGGAGGTGGTCCATCTCGGCCTGGTCCGCCGCGCTGGTGATCCACGCGGGCTCCCCGGTCTTGCGGTTGCGCAGGCACGCCAGCTGGCGGTAGCCGTCGCCTTGCATGTCCTCCAGGCTGGCTGAGTAGAAGCCGCGCGTGGTCAGCAGAGTGTCCTCCTGGGTCGGCTCGCACGCCACGTAGGCGTCGCTGGCGGGCGCGGTGCTGGCGTTGTTGCCCCAGCCCACGTCCGAGCGAAACGCCAGCATCGTGAGCGACGGCGTCGCCGTGGGCTGCTGGTAGCCCCAATTGACGAAGCCGACGTCTGCGTAGCCGCTGTCGCCGGCGCTGAAGCCGCGCGTGAAGATGGCGCCGTTGGGCTGCTCCCGCGTCCCGTACCACTGCCAGTTGCCGCCCGCGTACTCGGCGCCGAGGAAGACGGTGCTGAGAGGCGGCAGCGAGCGCAGACACTCCGCCTCGAACCCGATCTCGCGTTCCAGCGTGTCGGGCCGGGCGAAGCGCATGCCGCGCACGCTGCACTGCTGGCGGAACGGCCCTGCGTAGCTCGTGGTGGGCAGCGCGTACTGGAGCGGGTGGGTGAAGAAGGTGCCGGCCGGGGTTGGGGCGGCGGAGCTCTTGTAGCAGGCAACATACGCAGCACTGTACTTGTCCGCGTAGAGCCTATTTACTTGTCCGTCGTAAACCGCGTACGGCCCGGTGGGCATCCCCGTCGGAACTTGCATCGTCATCCACCAGGGTGCGTTGATGTCGCCATTAAAGCGGAACCCCTCGGCGGAGCGCAGCTTGATGTCCTTCTCGTCGACCCACGCGTAGCTGTTGCGGTACTGCGCGCCAGCGGGGGCGTAGGCGCGTGAGTAGCCCCCGAGAACAGCGGTGGCTGCTGGCCGTTCGCTCAGGAGACTCTTCAGGTTGTTCATGGTTCGCAGGTCCAGGAGCGGGAGCGGGAGGCCTCCTTCGGCGAAGCAAACGACCTGCATGGTGCCGACGTAGCGTTTGTAGCTGTCGAGAGCTATGAGCTTCTCACTGTCCCTCGCGATGTTCAACGGGTCAACGAGCATGATGTCGGACTCCGGTATGACGTAGTCGTCGAGGCCCGCGTGCAGCGGCGCGGCGAGGGCGGCGAGCAGCGCCAGCAGCAGCAGCGGCAGCCGCTGCAGTGGGTGTGGGCGCGGCATGGCGGGGCGCGGTGGGCGGCGGGGTGGGGTGGGGTGGGGGGATGAATTGTGAGTGTGTGTGTGTGTGAGCTTTGTTTGCTTTGGTAGCGGTGGATTGTTTCTAGCTTTGGGGCTGTACAGCTTATTCTGCGGAGGTGGGACGGCGTGCGGGCGGGGAGGAGCGCGAGGGGTGGTGTGGGAGCGGGGCGCGCGAGGGCGGACGGGTGCGAGCGGGGAAGCAGCAGAGGGACGCAGCGCAGGGAGCAGGGCTGGCGGGGCTCGGCGGGCGGGAGTAAACAGCGGTGAGCGCGGTGCGGGTGGCGCGCGCGAGCCACAGCGGCGAGGGGAGAAAGCGGGTGCCGCCGCCGGCCTCCGGGGCGGCGCAGCGGCAGTCAGCTGAAGTAACGCAACAGGGGGAGGGGTTTCCGTGAAACGAGTGGCTTCCGTGAAACGAGTGTCAGGACATATACACAGGGGAAACAGAATGCGCAGCAAGAGTTTGATGGCTTTGGCGGGCGAGCGGCGGAGCGGGGCGGGGAGGAAGCGGCAGCCAGAAAAGAAACACAAAACAAAAGAAATCGAACAAAGAACAATGAGTGCGCCAAAAAGAATAGAAAAGAAAACATTACGAGAAACATCAGGGGTGTGGGGGTGGGGTGGGAGAAAATGAAGACAGAAACAGAAAGGAACACAGAGAAACACAGGGGGGAGAGAGAGAGAGAGAAACAATGAATGAAGCACTTGATTAAAAAAAAAGAAACGGGGAGGGAGGAAAGGGGGAGAGGGAGAGAGGGAGATGGGTGTGGTAGCATGGCTACCGCTGCGGCACAGCCGGCGAATACAGGAGGGGAGAGTTAGTGTGGAAGAAGCACGCGAGGCGAAGCGGAAGAGGTGCGGGGCGTGCGGGGACGGCGCCTGCGTGCGTGTGCGCCTGCGTGCGCGTGGAGGTCCTTGTTTTGAGGACGCGCGCGGCGTGCGGGGGTCCGCGCAGCCGAGGCCGATCAGCTGTAGAAGCCGTTGTCGCCGCCTGCGGCGTTGTCGTACGCGCTGCGTGTTGACGTGTACTGCGGCGGGGCGTAGGAGTTCTCTTCTACTGGCACGAAGGCGACCGCGGAGTTGCGGCGGGGCGCCCCTCCGTTGCCCTGTGCATCCGCCGAGGAGAGCGCGAGCGACTGCCACGACGGGTGCGATGCGAGCGGCTGCGGCTCCACGCCGTAGTATGGCGTCGCGTAGGCGTCGACGGGCGCGGCGTAGGCGGGTGTGGCGTAGGGCTGCAGCGGGTTCTTCGCGGCGCCGGGCGCCGCAGCGGACTGCGCGTAGTACTGCTTCTGCTGCTGTTGCTGCTGCTGCGCGGCGTCGGCGGTGTCGCCGCTGGTGGCGGCAGCGTCCTCGTCCGCCTTCTCGCCGTCGTCGCGGTCGCGGCAGCAGCAGCAGTAGACGACAAGCGCGACGATGCCGATCACCACCAGCGCGGCGGCGAGCGCGATGATCAGGTACGCCCACCACGGGACGCCGCCCTTGCCGCTCTTGCCGCTGTCGTCGCCGGGCCGCGGGGTGTTGTTCGTCGCGCCCCCGCCGGAGCCCGGTTGCGACGGGTCGCCCGTCGCGCCACCGTCGGCGCCCGGGCCTCCCGGCCGCTGCGTGCTGCTCGTCGTGGGCCGCGCCGTCGGCGTCTGCGTGGTGGTGGTGGTGGTGGTGGTGGTTGTGGCGGGGAGCGTGCTGCTCATGCACACGATGGCGTCCGGCGCGGCGGCCGTCGCCACCCACCCGCCGGCGCTCAGCTGCTCCGTCACGCGCATGCCCGCGGCGGGGCTGGAGCCCGGGTTCCCGGACGCCCACTTGGTGTACGCCAGCGGCGTCCCGTCGTCCCACGCCCACGCGCCGCCGCCGTACCCGCCGCCCAGCTGCAGCAGCGCGTCCGGCGTGGCCGCGTACTGCTGCATCGCCGCGCGCTCCAGCGCCAGCTGCATCGTCGCGTCCTTCACCTCCATCGGCCGCTTGCCGCTCGGGCACGCGGCCACGCTGCGCGTCGCGGCGGACACGAACTCGATGCCGTAGTCCGGCGGCTGCACCGCCAGCGGCTGGCAGACCACCATCGTCGCGGAGCTGGCGGCGCCGCCGATCCACGTCGGGGAGTCGAGCGCCGCCAGCAGGTAGGCGCCGCTCGTCGGCAGCGTGCCGCCCAGCGCGTAGCCCACCTGCGCCTCGCCGGCGGAGCCTGCCCAGACGTACGCCGACCCCTTGCGGCGCCCGCCAAGCAGGTAGCGCACCGATGCGCCGGTTACGTTTTTGGTAACCACGTTCTTCAGCAGGAGGTGGTCCATCTCGGCCTGGTCCGCCGCGCTGGTGATCCACGCGGGCTCCCCGGTCTTGCGGTTGCGCAGGCACGCCAGCTGGCGGTAGCCGTCGCCTTGCATGTTCTCCAGGCTGGCTGAGTAGAAGCCGCGCGTGGTCAGCAGAGTGTCCTCCTGGGTCGGCTCGCACGCCACGTAGGCGTCGCTGGCGGGCGCGGTGCTGGCGTTGTTGCCCCAGCCCACGTCCGAGCGAAACGCCAGCATCGTGAGCGACGGCGTCGCCGTGGGCTGCTGGTAGCCCCAGTTGACGAAGCCGACGTCTGCGTAGCCGCTGTCGCCGGCGCTGAAGCCGCGCGTGAAGATGGGGCCGTTGGGCTGCTCCCGCGTCCCGTACCACTGCCAGTTGCCGCCCGCGTACTCGGCGCCGAGGAAGACGGTGCTGAGAGGCGGCAGCGAGCGCAGGCACTCCGCCTCGAACCCGATCTCGCGTTCCAGCGTGTCGGGCCGGGCGAAGCGCATGCCGCGCACGCTGCACTGCTGGCGGAACGGCCCTGCGTAGCTCGTGGTGGGCAGCGCGTACTGGAGCGGGTGGGTGAAGAAGGTGCCGGCCGGGGTTGGGGCGGCGGAGCTCTTGTAGCAGGCAACATACGCAGCACTGTACTTGTCCGAGTAGAGCCTATTTAGTTGCCCGTCGTAAACCACGTACGGCCCAGTGGGCATCCCCGACGGAACTAGCATCGGCATCCACCAGGGTGCGTTGATGTCGCCATTAAAGCGGAACCCCTCGGCGGAGCGCAGCTTGATGTCCTTCTCGTCGACCCACGCGTAGCTGTCGCGGTACTGCGCGCCAGCGGGGGCGTAGACACGTGAGTAGCCCCCGAGAACAGCGGTGACTGCTGGCCGTTCGCTCAGGAGACTCTTCAGGTTGTTCATGGTTCGCAGGTCCAGGAGCGGGAGCGGGAGGCCTCCTTCGGCGAAGCAAACGACCTGCATGGTGCCGACGTAGCGTTTGTAGCTGTCGAGAGCTATGAGCTTCTCACTGTCCCTCGCGATGTTCGACGGGTCAACGAGCATGATGTCAGACGCCTCTATGACGTAGTCGTCGAGGCCCGCGTGCAGCGGCGCGGCGAGTGCGGCGAGGGCGGCGAGCAGCGCCAGCAGCAGCAGCGGCAGCCGCTGCAGTGGGTGTGGGCGCGGCATGGCGGGGCGCGGTGGGCGGCGGGGTGGGGTGGGGTGGGGGGATGAATTGTGAGTGTGTGTGTGTGTGAGCTTTGTTTGCTTTGGTAGCGGTGGCTTGTTTCTAGCGTTGGGGCTGTACAGCTTATTCTGCGGAGGTGGGACGGCGTGCATGGTGGTGGTGTGGTGTGGTGGGGAGTGGTGGCGAGTGAAAGGTTGTGCGGTGGTGGGGCAGGGTAGTGAGGTTTCAGTTGTGGCGTCTGCCCGGTCAGAGGGTGTGGAAAGAAGTAGATAAGTCGTTGTCCGGCGTCGCGCATCGTGGGGGTTGGTCTGCGCCGTTGGCCGTCTAGCTAGAAAATTAGTGGTGGAGGTACACAGAAACCGTTGTTACGCACAGTGGACAGATTTTGGGTTAGTCTTTCGTTGTCCTAGTACCCGAGGGTAGGTACCTACTCTCATGGTTGTCTTGTTTCAAGTCTTCATTATGCTTGTGTGTTTAAAGTAGTAGATACTGAGAAGGGTTTGCAAAGTCCTATGGTCGAGTTTAGAAAGTAGGAGGCGCTGCTCATCGAGTAACGCGCAAGATGCGTTGCTTCGTCAAGTAAGCGTGTAGGGAGGAAACGCATAGTATGGCAGTACGCTGTGTGCTGTGGGTCATACGCAGGTCACCTGGGATGCCTTTGTGCCGCGCGGCTGCCTACCTCCAGCAGAGTGGTGTCGTTGAATTTTTGCTTCGCGTTGCGACTCTTCTCTGTTTAGCCTTCGCGTTTTCTTTCGAGGATGTCCATATGTATCACGTCACTTGCGCAGCCCGCGGAGGTCTAGAGGGGTGACGAGCGGCTGCCCCGAGGCTGTGGCGCCCGACTTGCCGTGCTGCCCCGCCCGCTTGCCGTTTGTTGGGGTGCCGGTGCGCTGCACGGTGCCCCACCGCTGCCCGTCCGCTCCGGGGGCCGCCGCCGTGACCGGCCGGGCTCTAGTTGCTGGAGCCGTGGCACGTGTCTTGCCGCCGGCAGCGGCGGAGTGCGGGGCGGGCCGGGAGCTGACGTGGTGAGTGACCACCGGCGCGGCGCGGGGTCCCAGGGCGGGGGCGGCTGGCTTCGCGGCCGGGGCGGCGGCGGCCTTCTGCGGGGAGGGCGAGGCGGACGGCGGCGCGGCGCGCGGGGCGCTGTGGCTGGCGCGTTGGTGTGAGGGGGACGACCCGTGGTTGATGCGCGGCTGGTGCGAGTTGGTTGCCTGCTCTTCTTCCCGCTGCCGCCGCCGCCGCTCCTCCAGCCGCCGCTGCCGGGTGGAGGCCTCCCCGTACAGCCGCTGCCACACTGGCACGCGCTTGGTCCCCGCCGGGGGCGTCCTGGGCTGCGGACTTGGGTCCTCGCCCGCCGGTGGCTGCGCCGGCCGCGCGCGCGCGGGAGTGGACGCGGCGTCGTCGGGGAAGTCGTCCTCGAACTTGCGCGCGCGGGTGGCCTTGGCGGGCGAGGGCGCGGTGGCGGCCAGTCTGCTCTTGCGCGGCGGCGGCGCGGCCGGCCGCGGCTTGGCAGTGGAGCCGAGCTTCGAGCCGGCCGACGGCCGCGACCTGCCCTGCCGCTGCTGCGTCGAGGGTGCGGGCGGGGCCGGGGTGGCGCCGCTCTTGCGGGGCTTGCGGAAGTGGTTCACCTTGCTCTTGGGCTTGTAGGAGCCGCGGCGGAGCATGAGGGGGCCGTTGCGGCAGTACTCCTCCAGCTCGCGGTGGATGCGCTCCTTGAGCTCGTCCAGCGGCGTCATCTGCGGGACGTCGTCGTCGTCGACGCCCTCCTCCATCACCGGCACGACGCCCGTCTCGCGCTTGATCTGCCCAATCAGCGCCGCGCGCGCCGACGCGGGGAGCGAGTCGGACATCTCCACCGCCCCGCCCGCCCGCACGACCACGCGCGACTCCCGGCCGGCCTTGCCGCGCGCCGCGCCGCCCTGGCCAGAGTGCCGCGGGCCGCCGCGCACCAGCGAGCTGCGCCGCGCCCGTTTGGTGCTCGCCTCGTCCTCGTAGATGATCTCGTACGGGACGCTGGAGCCGCTCTTGCTCTTGCGGGCCGCCGCCGCGCCGCCGTGCGTGGGCGGCTTGGAGGGGCTCTGAGCGGGCGTCTTGGCTGGGCTGCGCGCCGCCGCCGCCGGGGACGTCGCCTTGGCCGGGGTCGCCGCCTTGGCCGGGCTCTGCGCGGGGGTCGGGTTCTGCTCCACAAAGTGGGCAAACGGGTCCTCGTACTCTTCCTGCTCCTCCTCTTCCTCCCCCGGCGGCGGTGCCGCGCCGGTGCTGCCGCCGCCGTCGTCGTCGTCCTGCAGCAGGATCTCGCGCCCCGCGTTGAGGATATTCTCGATGCGCTGCAGAGACAGCTTGATGTCGTCGAGCGACTCCTCGTCGGCAGCCGCGCCCCCGGTGGTGGCGGCGGGATCGGCGCCCCCGAGCGCCGCCTCATCGAGCCTTGGCACGCTCATTGGGAGAGGTTAAGAAAAAGGGGTGAAGGGGGGGGGGGAGGGAGTGGGTATTTCGCAAACGGAAGTCAAAGGTACAGCGGTGCAGGGAGAGAGAGAGAGAGGGGGGGGGGGGGGGAGGAGAGCGGAAGGAAAAGAGATTGAACGAAGGAGAAAAAACAACCGCTGGGATGGGGATGCAAAAGAAAGACAGGTGCGGTAAATTTTCACAAACCAGTTTTCCCCTATTCGGAAAGGATTCTCAGGTTACTGTTGTTGTATTTGTTTTATACTTTATAAATACAACTTCTATTGATGAGAAGAGCGTGTAGAAAAAGGCACAGAGCCTGACAAGAAAAGAGCGAAGGAGACGACGAGAGAGAGAGAGAGAGAGAGAGAGAGAGAGAGAGAAAGGGAAACGAATATCCGTGGTAACTAGCAAGAAAAACAAAGCTTTAGGGAGAGGAGCTCCTAACTGATGAGGACAGGGAGGAGGAGGAAGTGGCGCTGGGCAAACCCTACTCACACTCTACACCCTGGGACGACCTGCGATTCGGTAGCAGAAGGAAGAAAGATAAAGAGAAAGAGAGAGGAATGTACCTCACACGAATTAGCTTGTGTTATTTCAAGGAGAAACAAATACCTGTTTATTCTTTTCTGTTTACTTCCTTTTCTGATGTTTTTCAGTGCGAAAATCCTATGAAAAAAAGCAGGAAACATATTAGGGAGAGAGAGGGGGAGAGCGATAAGTGCTGTACATGGGTGAGGAAACGACACGCGAACAGCACCCCTCTAGCGACAAGCGCAGGTGATCCTGTCAGCTGAAGGATGACTGAAGGGGGGGGGGGGGGAGAAACTGCATATTTTCATTCTTTTTCCCCTTTTTTCTTTTGCTCACTCATAGAAGACACATTGCATATATATATAATATATATATATGGGCAAGAGAGAGAGACGACGAGGGTAGGCAAAGGGGATGGGGAGATGTGTGCGTGTGTAAGCTCCATAATGATATTCTTTTTAGTGAAGTCAAAAGGTACGATTGATTCGAAATGTGACACGGACCATTGTCATGCAACTCTGCGTTGCAATAGATTGTACAGCCGTGGGAGAGAGAGAGAGAAGAGGCGTTTGACGCACAAACACGCAGATACTCATGCAGAGGCAGGACTAGGTGAAGAGGGGGGGGGGGGAGGGAGATGAGAGATCCCCCCCCCCCCACAAACACACATATGTTCACGAGACACCTCACCACGCCGAAGGAGGGCTGCGGCGCCCGCTCACACCCATCTCCCCGTATGCGTGTGCGACGTGACAATCGCCTGCAGCGCCGCCTCCTGTTCCCCCACCTGCCGCAGCCGCTCCTGCAGCCGCGCGCGTTCCTCGCGGCGCATCTCCCGCACCTCCCGCAGCTCTTCGCTGCCGCCGCCGCCGCCGCCGAGCCGGAGGCGGTCGAACTGTCGCGAGAGCGCCCGCGTGCGGCTGCGTACCTCCGCGAGCGGCGTCTCGTGAGCAAGGCCCGGCAGCAGCCGCCGCAGCACGTACAGCCGCCGCAGGTCGTTGAGGCCCAGCGCGTCCGCGAGCGCGTCGAATGCCGCCGCCGCCTCCTCCCCCTCGGCCCGCGCGAGGGTCGCCGCCTCGCTGGGGGACGGCGGCGGCGCGGCGGCGTCGCGGGCCCTCCGGGGCGCTCTGCCGCCGCCGGCCTTCGCCTCCGCCACCTCCGCGCACCCGCCGACGGACATCTCCTGAAGCTCGCGCGCGCTAGTGTCGCGCCGGTGCCGCCGCCGGAGCTCCGCGATGCGCGCTCGCACAACCAGCGGGGTCCGCCGTCCCGCCGCTCCTGTAGTGCCGGCCAGCAGCGCCTTAGGGTTCGCCGGCGGCCGCACGCGCCCGCCTCCCACACAGCGCCGCCGCCGCGCCGCCGCCCACGCCGATGCCGATGCCCCGGCACCTCGCTGCTCCTGCCGCAGCCGCCGCAGCAGTGCGCGGCCAGCAGGGGACGCACGCAGCCACGCGGCCCGCCGCCGCGCCGACAAATCGCCCCACTCTCGTGCCGCCGCCGCCGCCTCCCCACCCGAGCGCAAGCGATGCGTCAGATGGGCCGAGCGGCTGAGCGACGCCGCCGTCACCGTCAGTAGCGGCGGGGCGGGAGCGGGCGGGGCCGGGGTGCTGCGGGGCGGGGCCGTCAGCGGGGCGGCCGCGCGGCGGTTGCGCGCGAGGGCGGCGGTGAGCTGCTGGGCGCGAGCGAGAGTAGCCGCCGCCGCCGCCGCTGCCGAGCGCGTTGGCGTTGGCTTGGGTGGCTGCGCCTCCGCTGGCGGCCCCTCCGCCGTCGACAACGACGCAGGCTGCCGCTGCCGCTGCGGCGCTGGCGGCGGTGCGGGTGGGCAGCAGCTCGCTCGCCATGGCCGCTCGCAGGGCCCGGGCGCGGGTAATTGGCCACGTCTTCATCCTTCTGGACGCCGCTGTTTTCTTAACCTTTTTGGAGAAGGCAAAGGAAAGAAAGTAATTCGTTTTTTTTCTTCTGTTTTTGCAGTGAGAGGTTTAAAGAATGACGAAGAAAAAGGAACAAGTGACCGAAATGAGACTCAAGGCAAAAGTATCGAATCCGCGATGCGTATGGGCGGAGGTAAGCAAAAGGAGAAGCAACAGATATATATTAAACCTATGACTGTCGGAAAAGAAGAAATATACTGCTACGACGGTTTCCTTGTGATCTCTATGAGGGGAAAAGCAGAAGCTGTGAACGCGGAGTGAAAAGTGCGAGCGACAGATGCCAAAGCCGGTGTTCTATAATGCCAGTTTATTCTATCTTGGAGTACGAGAGAGATCAAACTGAAAATACATAAAAAAAAAAACGATTATTCTATAAGAAGTTCTCTTTCAGATTTGAGTTGAAAGAAGAAGCCGTTTGGTCCCTTCCGATATAGGAGTTTTGGAGTTTGTGTGGGGGATAATGAACAGTGAGGTGAGGAAAAATGACAAGGCCCACAAGAGCAGTTTTCAAACACCACAGGTTGTCGGACAACTAACAAACCGCTGAAGATGACCGAATCATCTGATTTACGACAGCTGCGAAGTGCGTCATGCGCTACTTGACCATTCTTTATTTCTTTTCAACTGCATCCAACGCCAGTTGAGTCGCTGTTACGAGAGGGTTGCAAACACATATACACTTATACACACGACTCCCGCGAAAGGGAGCACAGGCATGAATAATAATGATATAAAAATAAAACAGAGGAATAAGCAACGCCGTGTGAGAAAGCGGGCACGACACAGAGACATCACCACAGTGCCGCAGCTGCTCCTACTGCCGAGGGCGCTTGCGCTGATTGTAGTTACCACCACTATTGTTATTATAATTGTTATTATTGCTGTCGTGGTTGCCGCCGCTGTTGTGGCGGGCCTTGAGGGGGCAGTCATCGCGTAGGTGCCCCTCCTGTTTGCAGTAGAAGCAGCGGCGCTGCTGCCCGCGGGTGTCCTGCTCCGCGGCCTCCCCGGCGTCCCCCGGCTCCCGCACCTCCGCGAGCATGCGCAGCACCAGCGAGCGCTGCTTGCCGGGGCACTCGGGGGCGATGTGTCCCGGGTCGTAGCAGCTGTGGCACACGGCGTCGGGGCGGAACGAAGGGTCGCCGGCGCGCTCGGCCGCCAGGCGCTGCCGCACGCGCGCGGTGGCGGCGGCGCGGTCGTGCAGCTCCATCGCCGGGTGCGCGCGGGGGCAGCGGGGCCCGAGGGGGCAGAAGCCGGCCATGTAGAAGGGGCAGGCGGCGCGCCGGACGTGGCGCCAGCGGCACTGCGGGCCCAGCGGGCAGAAGCCGCGGCGGTAGGCGGCGCACTCGGGCCGCAGGTCGTCCTGCCGCACGTGGGTGAAGGGGCACTCGGGGTTCGTGCACTCGCCGTTGCGCTCGTAGAAGACGCACGGGGGGACGAAGCGGCTCTGGAACTCGTGCAGGAAGGCGCAGTCGTCGCCGTTGGCGCAGGCGCCGCGCAGCCAGTGGCGGCACACCTTCAGTTGCACGTGCCGCTGCGCGGAGAGGATGTGGCGGTTGGGGCACGCGTCGCCGTTCGGGCAGCGCCCCCGCTGGTAGTCCTGGCAGATCTCCGTCCGCTTCTCCGTCGCCGCCGCCTCCGGGGGAAGCGACGCCTCAAAGGAAAAGCGCGTCAGCGCCGCGTCGTCGGTAAACATACAGAGTTTGCAAGCTGCGAAGGAAAAGATGAAAACAACAGCAAAAAAAGTAGCAGCTACGCTTGAAGCCCTCACCGCCGCAGTGTGTTTAACGCAGAAGTGATGGACTGTACAGATCAGTAGCAGCAGTACTAATTTTTTTTTTTGTTTAGTTGAGTGTATTCGGAGGAGAAGGAGGAAGGGGTGGACAGAAGATATATTGAGGTTGAATGTATAGCCTATATGAAACACACGAATGTTGCAGCTGCTTCTTGGTCGTGAAAGCTACTCTGGAAGGCAGTGTATGAGCGTCCGTAAACACAAATCACTCCGTGTCACATCAGAAGAAACACAAACAATAACTACAACAACAAGAGCAACGAAAACGCACACCCACCCACCCACACAAAAGCAACTTAAGTCATGAAATTGGAAGAGCAGAGAGAACAAAAAAAAAGAGAAGAAAAATAATAAAGCACGCCTGCTAGCGGCAACCACCTCACTCTTTGACTCTCCCGCCACTGGCAGAGGCGTTGGCTTTCCAAAACGCGGTGACAGGGCTCTGTGCGAAGTAGCGCTTCAGAAAAGCGACAAGGAGGCGCCTGCGGGCGGACTCGCTCGTGAAGAAGCGCTCCGACAGCCAAACGTTTTCCTCCGGCACTGCCGAAGCGGCGGACGCCTCTGCAGCCCCGTCGCCGTCCTCGCAGCGCAGCACCGCTGTGGGGCCGCCGTCGCCGCCGCCGTCGCCGACACCCCGCGGGTCGTACCCACACGCGCGCTGAAGACAGTCGTACGCCGCCTCGCAGTGCGCCGCCCAGCCTTCTTCCCCACCTGTGTCCGCCGCAGCGAGCGGGGTGCCGCTGTCCCCCGCGCCTGGCCGTCGCCGTTGTAGCTGCTCCAGGGACGGTGCTGCGGCACTCCGCGCGTCGGGGCCCCGCTGCTGCCGCCGCCGCCAACGCCACATGCCGTGCTGCGTGGTGCTGCAGGCCGCGCCGGCGTCCTCCCCCTCCGGGCGGAGCTGGAAGTAGTTGGTGTCGCGCAGCCGTTTGCCCGTGTCTCGCACCAGCGTGCGGCACGCGTCGACGTGGCGGTCCTTACTGTACAGAAACGGCAGCAGCACGCACGTTATGTAGGCCCCCATATGCGACAGCAGCGCCGCCGCCGCCGCCGCCGCCTCGGCCTCCGCTGCGCTCAGGCCGCCCTCCATTTCCTCGCGCTGGGCGACGCGCGCGGCCAGGACGGCGAGGGACTGTGCCAGCAGCCGCCACGAGAGTGTGCAGCGCGGCGCGGCGCCGGCGAGTCGCGCGACGCACAGCTCTAGCAGCATGCGGAAGCGCAGCGCCCCACACAGCGGCGACGACGGCCTGACAGGGGCCGGTGGGGATGACGGTGCCCTCCCCGCCTCCTCCGCCTCCGCCAGCTCCGCGCAGCACCGGGCCAGCAGCGCGCGCGTTTCCATCTGAGTGTCTCCCGCCGAGTCCGCCGCCTCGGCCTCGGCCTCGGCCTCGCCGCTCATGGCGCGCAGGGCGGCGAGTGACACGGGCCGGCGACGAGCGAGCAGGCCCCACAGGCTGAGTGCCGCGCGCCGCTGCTCCTGCCGCCTCACCCAAACGCTCACTTGCGCGTCTGCCGCGGTGCCGCCGCCACCGCTGCCGCCGTCGCCGCCCGCGGCCGTGAGGGCTTCCGCGGCGCGCCGGAGCGTCTGCTCCTCGCTGCCCAGCGCCTCCTCGTCGTCGGCGGCGTCGCGCACGCAGAGACGCGCAAAGTCCTCCGCGTGCCACATGAGCAGCTTCACCCGCCACGCGAAGGACTGCGCGTCCATCCGGGCGGCGTCGGCCGCGCGCAGCGGCATCGCGTGCACCCGCGCGCCGCGCACCTCCCGCAGCCGGCACGACAGGAAGCCGAGGCGCCGCCGTCGGTCCTCCCACAGCTCCCACCGCTGCTGGCTCTGCGGCGCGGACGCCCCCGGCGCGGCGGGCAGGAACCAGCACAGCGCGAGGGGGGCCACGCACAGGAGCTCCTGCAGGACCAGCGCCGTCTCCAGCCACTCCCGGCGGCTCCCGCCCGGCACGCGCACCGCCTGGCCGTCGCCTGCCGCCGCCGCCTCCGCCGCCGCCCCGCGCCACAGCGCCAGCTCCTCCCGCCGCGCCTGCAGCCACAGCCGCCGCAGCGCCCGCCACGCTTTGCAACGCCGCCAGCGGCCGTCGCCCTCTTTTCCCTCTCCATCCCTCTCCTCTTTTTCCTCCTCCTGCTGGTGGTCCCGCAGGAACCGGAGCTGGAGGGAGGGGAGGCGCGCCAGACGCGGCATGGACTGCTGCACACGCACCAGCGTGACCAGGGCCGCGTCCATGCACGTGCGCCGCCGCCGGTCGTCCTCCACGCAACACACAAACTTAATGGTGCTGGGGCTTTCGGCCATGTGTTTGCGGGGACCGTGACCACACCCTCCTTTATTGCTGTTAAAAGGTATCACCTCTGTGCGTGGCGGTAGCGATGATGGTTGCTGTCGTTTCTGCTGTCTATCGGACTATGAAGTTGTGAAGTGTACTTGTTTGGACGAAGTATACGGGAGAGAATGTGGCGAATCGCGTCTGTGAAGTAATTATTAAGGAAGATCACACACCCACATCATCATAGCGAAAGATAGTGAATGTGCGCTGACACACGCCCCAATGCACACACCAATACAGCACATAAGAGCGGTGAGTGTCTTTCGCAGAACAAAAGGTTGATTAGCAAAGAGGAGCAAGCAGAGAAGAACAACGAGGATACGCACGGCACGGTTGCATTATTACTAATACTTTGGTTTTCGGTAGACCAATAAGTCGATCTTGGAACTCCGCTGCGATCCAAATAATAATAGTAAAAGAAACACCAAGGAGACAAGAATCCCGTAATGAGAAGTAGAAAAATAAAAACTATACAGCTGATAACTGGAAAGGAGAGAAGAAAAAAAGAAAAGAAGTAATGATAATAAAAAACTGCTCATCACAAAGACCGCTCTGTTTTCAAATAACACTAAAAGAATACAGTAAGTGATGCAACTTGAATGAAGTGAAGAATCCAGATCTCTGTATATAAAGATACCTTTTTTTTTTGATTTATTTGCATGCATTCCTCTCCAGGATTCGTGACAATTTGGGAGCTGTATATTAGCAGCTAGTAGAATAGAGCGAAACACAGAAACAGAGTGGATGCGTAAGTTAAGTGATAAAAAGATGTAGAAGAGTGAAGGGCAAAAGAAAAATGAGAAACTACAAGTAAGAAAAACAAACAAACAAAGAAAAGTACGCACACACACAAAAAAAAAAAAAAACCGAGAAAGAGGGAAAGTGCCGAACGCAGGAGCAGGACTGCTGACGACATACTGAGTCGAGGCCCACATGCTTACAGAAGAGAGAAAAAAAATGAAAGAAAGTAAATGGAAAGTAGATAAAAGTGTAATGTAAAGAAAGAAAAACCTGGATTCCGTAAAAAAGAAAACTGATGAAAATAATCAATATAATTCAACAACAACGCACGAAAAATATATATATATATATATTTATGACAGTGAAAGGATAGTCAAATTCCGTCAACTACTCTTGAATGAAGAACATCAACGAGGCCTACAATAGCATCAATGCGGGGACACATGCGCTTCAATTCACTCTGTGAATGAAAAACTCGCTTGCAGCTTGAGTAGAGTTGCTTTTCTCTGTGAGAAACGTACTCTCACCCATAACTCCTGTTAACTCGGAGGTAATGGTGATGAGGAGACGCTACAGGAAAAAAAAATCAGCGGAAAAAGTAGTAAAGACAAGCCTGTTCTGTTTTTTTTTTTGTTTGAGTATGCGTTTTGTGAAGGGGGGGGGGAGCCAGTATTATACAAGAGAGAAGATGTACGAATGCATACTTCACAGATAGAGAGGAGTTGGGAAAAACAGAATAAATATGTGATGATAAGTGATAGAGAAGCAAGTAAATAATAAGCGCAACACGAAGATTATATCGAAAACGCTGATGTGTTGTTCGGGGAGGGGGGAGGGGAAGGGAGGAGACAAGGATAATAAGAGGGAAGTGATGAAAGAAAACCCATTAATTCAATAATAAATTACGGAAGGGGAGAGAGAGAGAGAGAGAATGCAAAAGTGAACTATACTTTGCAAACATTGAATGCTTTGGCACAACGAACAGCACAAAGAGCGAGGAAAAATCAACGAGGAAGCTGCCCGCCTAAAACGGCCTTCGCACAAGACGTGCGGCTGCCGCGTGAAACGTGAGAGAGCCGAGCGAAGAAGGAGAGGTAGATAGATAGATAGAGAGAGAGAGAGAGTAAGCAAGCAGACACTTCCCCGCAGCGTCAGCTCCTCTCCTCTACCCTACACCCCCGTTCTCTCACTGGCCCTCGAGCGCGCTGCTGTTGTCGTCAGCACGTCTTTTCCTGGCGGCGTCTGCCGGGGCCTCGTAGAAGCACCAGCAGCACCAGCGGCACTCGCGGGCGGTGACGCCGGGGGAGTCGCCGCGCGCCTGCATCTCCCGGAGCTGCTGGTAGTTGGCGCAGCACTGGCAGCAGCCGGCGGCGATGCAGTCGGTGCAGCCGTGGCGCCCCGCGTCCATCCGGTAGCGCCGCCGCAGCTGCCGCCGGTTGGTGAAGGTGTTGAGGCAGCTGAAGCAGAAGCAGAAGAAAAAGTCGCAGACGATGTGGAAGAGCATCAGGCACGCGTCGGGGCGCGTGCGGGCGCCTCCCTCGCTGGCCGGCTCACGGCCGCTGCGGGTGCTCGCGCGCTCCTTCATCAGCCGGCGGCGGCGCGCGGCGGCACCGTCGTCGCCGCCCTCCACCCCGTCCTTGTAGAAGAAGGTGTCCTCGTCGGCGTAGAGGTGCATGTAGGTGCGGCTGAGGTGGCAGCTGGGGAGACACACCACCTCGCAGCACTCGGCAGGGCAGCACCCCTCGTCCGCGGGGCGGCCGCAGCAGCAGCACAGGTCACACAGTCCGTGCTGCCACTCGCCGCTGCTCATCGGCACGCCGCCGCCACCACACCAACGGCGGCGGTCTTGGGCTTCTCTGCGTCAGAGGCCATCATCGGCTCCGCCGGCGCCCGGTTGCCGTCGCTGCTGCTGGGCGCCCCCGCGCGCATCGCGTCGTTGTTGTTGCTGCTGCTGCTGTCATTGTTGCCGGAGGTGGGGGCGTACGTCCGTCGCGGCGGTGGGTGAGCCGAACGCGCCACCCCGCGCCGAGGAAGTCCGCCGTCCCGGTGCGCGCGTGTATGGCGCCTCCGCCGCCTACGCTGCCCGCGTTACTGCACTGCCGGGCGTGCGGCGACGCCTGCTGCTGCAGAGAGGGGGAGGAGGGGGTCGCCCTTGGCGCCGCCGCCGGCATGGCGGAGGGGTCGACGCACGTGTACATGACCGACGGCCGCGCGCGCGGGTCGAGGTGTGCAGGGAGGGTGTCGACGTAGCTCATTGTGACGTGGGGATAGCAAAAGTAGAGAGAGTAATAGTAATAATAATAATAAGAAAGTGTTCTTTTTATTTTTAATTATTCTTATTCTTGCTGTATCTGCTTTTATGAGCCAGCTTGAATTGAAGGAGGAGAAAGTCAGGACAAACCTAGGGACCTGTCAGGGAGATCTTCTCTAGGGAAGAAGGAACAAGTGAGCGCGGGCGCCAAGGACCTCACTAATACGAGCGAGTGGGTGCAAATTGGCAATATATTTAGAGAGAGAGAGAGTCTGAATGTAGAGAGGAAATTGTTACAGATGTTAGCTTATTTGATGAGCAGAAAGAAAGAGGGAAACAAGAGAAAAAAAAAAGAAGAAGCAGTGAATAATAATAATAAAAAAAAAACAGTGGAGAGCAGTGCGGGGGAGAGGAAGAAATATAACTGTTTTGCTCAATTCAAATCAGTTTTTAGAAAAAAAGGAAGAAAGAAAGTGGAGACAGAAGTTTAAAAATAAATGCTTTCAATAATCACAACGATGATGTGAGGTGAGATTAACTAAAAGCGTGGATGAGCTATTGCCAAACCTTTTCCTTAAAACGTGTCAATAATAGTGTAAAACGGTGAGAGGAGGAGGGTAAAGGTATGCGTAATGAACGTATGCGGCTTTGGTAGCTAGCACAACATCAGAAGCATCGGCGCAAATTAATCAATCAGCACAGAATACATCCACATTCAGAAGGAGGGAAACGAAAACACACACGCTGATAGAGAGAGAGAGAGAGAGAGAGAGAGAGAGACAGGGAGAGAGATGCCATTGACGACAACAGAACTCAACTTGCGTCAAACAGGCGTACCTTTATGTGTAAGTAGAAGAGCAAGAGACATAGATGTATCTTCGGTTTACTTGTGGGGAAGGAGACTCAATGATTCTTCGCTAAATGCCAATAGTGTAGAGCTCGAACGTTGAAGTTAGTAGATTTTTTTTTTTTAAAAGAAGCAAAACCTCATATTTGAGTTTTGTCCAGTTAGGACAGCAGCGCGGCCGGAACCTAGTTAATTCTAAGTGGCGTGGTGGTGGTGAGGAAGGGTGTTACGACAGTATGGGAAAAGAAAGCGTAAGAGAATGTCAAGGAGAAGAACGAATCATGCGCATCGTGACGGTTTTCTCAGCTCTTCTCCGCCTGCGCCTGGAGGGCCTTGAACTCGTTGACGTACGTGTGCTTGGCGTCGAGCTGGCTCATGCCCTTGCGGCTGCTCCACGCGTCCCACTTGGCGCGCCCGACGGGGTCCATCACCCACGGCCGCGAGCCGGTCACGTCGCCGGCCGTCGCCTGCTTGAAGAGCCCGTAGAACTTGAGCTTCACCTCGTTGCTGTGCTTCCCCGCCTCCTGCCCAAAGCGCGTCTGTGCGTGCTGGAACTCCTTGTCGATGGACGGCGCTGCGCCGTCGCCGTCGCCGGTGCTGTCGCCGCCCTCGGCGGGATACATGGCGGCGTGCACGGCGGGCAGCGGCGGCTTGCCGTTCTCCAGGCGCAGCGGGAGCGCCTCCAGCACGCGGCCGATCGTCTCCAGCGTCTCCTTGGCGTCGTCGACCTCGTCGCCGCCGACGGCCGCCTCCGCCCCCGCCGCGCCCTCCATGGCCGGCACCGCGCAGGGGGCGGCCGCGGGGCCGGCGTGCGGGGTCGCCTCGGCGCTGCTGCTGCCGCCGCGGGAGGGCGAGTGCCGGCGTGTCACGAACGGGTCCGCGTGCAGCCGCTCAAAGAACTCGCGCCACATCTTTATCCACGCCGTCAGCGCCGCCTGCGCCGCCGCCTTGCGCGCCGCCAGCTGCTCCTGCTGCTCCCCCCTCTTGGCGGCCTCCCTGTCCATGTCGGCGAAGACGCGCTCCGCGGCGGTGGCGACGACCTCGACGGCGACGTAGTAGAGGAACTCCGCGCGCGTCATGAACTTCTTCTCGCTCGCGAAGGTCGTCTCGCCGATCCAGAGCTCCTCGAAGCGCTCGCCCTGCATGAGGCCGCGCGCCAGCACGTAACGGCGCGGGGCGCTCGCGGCGCCGCCCGCGTCGACCAGCAGCGTGTCCGTCTTGCGCGCGATGGCCTCGCAGGCCGCCGGCGCGTCGCCCAGCAGCGACGCCACCATCAGCGACCCCGCGAGCGCGGCACTGACGGCGCCAGGCAGCGCGTCGACCGCGTCCGCGCCCTGCCGCGCGCCCGCCTCGGTGGCCACGTCGATGAAGTCCTCGAGCGAGCAGTCCTTGGAGAGGAGGCGCGTGAGCACGAGCATGTGCAGCGACCACAGCGCGCCGCGCGGGGGGTGCCGCGCGGCCCCGCTGCTGCTGCGCCCCGCCGCCGCCACCACGCGCCCCTCCGCCCGCAGCGCCGCCGCGCGCGCCGACTGGCTGGTGCAGTCCGTGATGGCCGCCCGCCGGCGCTGCGCCAGCCAGGCCGCGTAGAAGGTCATCTGCTGCGCCTCCTGCGGCGCGCAGCAGAACCAAAACGGCGCGAGGGCGGCGGCGCTGGCCGGCCTTGGCCCCCCGCGCGGCGTGCTCAGCGCCGAGGCGGGCCGCGAGCCGTAGCGCGCCCCCTGCAGGTCCGTCTGGCGCTTGGCCTTGAAGACGGGGCACAGCAGACCGCCGGTCGCGCGGAACAGCTTGCGGAAAAGCGAGAGGTCGCCGCCGCCGCAGGTCTCGCTGCAGGTCAGCGCGTCCACCAGCAGCGTCGGCGGCGCGCGACGTGCCTGCTGCTGTTGTTGCTGCTGGCTGGCCGCGAAGGTGGCGAGCTGCTGGAGGGCGAAGCAGTGCCCCTCGTGACCGCGGTCCAGTGCGTGCACCGCGGCACTCACAAAAGAGCGGAGCGCGTCGAGGACGTTGCGGGGGCAGAGACGCTCCATCTGGTCCTGCAGGCGCGCCTCCTCCGCGTCCGCCGCCGCCGCGTTGCGCCGCGCCGCCGCCTCCTCCTCCTCCGCCCCCGCACCGGCCGGCGGCGCCTCGTGATCGCCCAGCAGCAGCACACAGTGCCCAAAGTCCGGCCGCGTCGCCACCACCAGTCGGCCCGCGCTGCCAGGCTCGTCGCCGTCCTCCAGCAGGGCCGCCAGGGTGGCGGCTGCGTGGCGCGCGTGGAAGGCGAGCAGCGCCTGCGCGGCCCGCTCGTGCCGCAGCATCAGCGCGAGGTGCGCCGGCGCCCACAGGTCGACGACGACCATGCTGGGGTCGTCCTCGGGGGGCGGCACGGGGAGGGCGGCCGCGCCGTCCGGCCCCTCCTCCTCCGCCAGACTCACCGCCACCGGCACGCTGCCGTAGACGCGCGCGGCGGCCGCCATCAGCTCCTCCGGCGCCGCGGCCTCGCCCGCCAGCGCCGCCTCCGCCGCCTCCGCCACCGCGTCCAGGAAGGAGGCGCCGTCGCCGAACGTGTGCGCGGCCGGCGGGCGGGGCGTCTCCCCGCTCGCGTCGTCGTTGTCGTCGTTAAGAAAGTCGGCGGCCTCCTCCGCGGTGGCGAGGCGGAAGGTGGTGACCGCGCCGGACATGCTGGTCGTCACCCACCCGGTCGCCTCGAAGACCTTCACGATGCCCTCGCGCGGCGACGCGGGCACGGAGGTGGTGCTGGAGATCATAGCGTCTCGGATAGTGTTGGGGAACACCGTAGCGATACAGGGGGTGTGAGAGACAAGAGAGAGGGAGCGAAAGTGCGCGCACGCGTGTTAGGCTTCGCGTCCTGGTTTGAGATCTATGCAACTTTGCTTTTCTTTTCCGGTTTCTGTTTCGTGGTGAGTAGAAATCCCGGTGGAGTGAGTGAGTGAGTGAGTGTGTGTCAGTAGAAATGCAGGCAAGGACGCGAGTGCATGAAAGGCAGCGGCACGTGCGCACTTCCGTGTGATTAAGAATGTTTACAGTACAACTTACACTATAAAGACAAGACTCCTCGGCATCGTTGTCATTGCATAGGAGCCCCGCCATACAGGGAGAGAAAATGCAGCATGCGCAACCCCATTGCTAGAACCGGGCCGAGATTAGCGCCCACCCCGTCATTAATCCGATAAAATGGCGGCAATCTCTCTTCTATTGCTTTCATTTTTTTTTTTTAATTAATATTGTGGTGATTGATATCTATAGTGGAATGTCATTTACATGGCCAAACGTAGGTATGATTGTTTAGGTGTGTGTGTCTGTGTGCATTACATCGAGGTGGAACAGAGAGAGAGAAAGAGAGAGAAAGAAAAAAGAATAAGGAAGCAAAAAATAATAGTAAACTGCGCGAGGACAGTCGGGGAGAACTGAAGTAGGGGCTTCCACTTCCTGTTGATGGTACTGATGGTAGAGATGGTAGGTGTCTGCGCACCTTTTATGATTATGGTTATGATGGTAACTGTGGTTTTATGATGACGGAAGAAAAAAAAGGTAACAGTAAGTGATGAATGTTCGAGGAATTTTGTTTAAATAAACGAAGTCGCTGAGTTACAAAATTGAAGTGTGATCCCACGAATTACAGAATAAAATGGTAATGTTAAATATGCTTTTTTTTTTTAAATTTTGCTCTCAAAGAGTAGACGGGGAGACGGTGCTGGGGAAAAAGAATTTGTAGTCACAGAGAAATAAACCTCCACACCTTCATCAAAAAGGGAGCATCGCCTCTGCCCTCCGCGCGCTTCTCACGAGGTGGGTGCTGCTGCTGCAGCGGCGGCCACGGCCGCGTTGATGCGGTTCTCATTCACAAAGTGGATGATGCTCTGCATCCACTGGTGGATCTGCGGGTTGAAGAACTTGGCGGCGCCGGTCTCGCCGCCGAGCCACGCCTGCAGGAACAGCACGACCTCCTTGGTGAGGCCGCCGCGGGGCAGCAGCTGCGCCACGGCCGCGTCCAGCAGCGCCTCGTCCGCCGCCGCGCGCGCCACGTACTGCCGCACGATCGCCTCGAGCAGGTTCGTGAGCAGCAGCGACTTGCTCTTGTCGAGGCTGCGGCCGACCTCCGCCGCCGCCGCCCGCAGCGCCGCCGCGTGCTGCCGCGCGCCCTCCTGCGAGAGGTCGTCCTCGCGCCCCCCGGTGCCGCCGTCGCCCGCCGCCGCGCCTGCGCCCGCTGCGGCCCCGGCGGCGGTCCCGGGCGCGACTCCGCCGTCTGCCGACGGGCGCCCCGCCGCCGTGAAGAGCGAGCCGCGTCCCTCCGCGTGCTGCTGCTGCTGCCCGGCCGCGCCGGCCGATTGCCCCTTGCGGCCCGCCCCGCGCTCCTGCGCCGCCGCCGCCTGCTGCTGCTCCGCCAGCTTCGCCTGCAGTGCCTGTGCCGCCTCCGCCACCGACTGCGCGAAGCGCTGCCCCCCGGCCAGCAGCTTGCCGCTCGCCGCCAGGGTCGCCGCGGCGTTGGGGGCCGTGCTGCCGCGCTTGCGCCCACCCATCGCCGACGGAGGGGGAGCCGGCGCCAACGCCGCGCTCGTCCCGTCTGCCCCCGACGGCGCGACGAAGGCCGCCGCCGCCGCGCCGCCACCGCCCGCGGGGGTGGTGTTGGGGCCGCCCGCCGGCGCCGCCGCGATGCACTGCCGGCGCGCGTCCTCGTCCTTGGCCATCCAGAGCAGCACCTGCCGCGCCAGCTGCCGCAGCTCCCGCACCACCTCCGCGGGCAGCTCGAACGACGCACACGACCACTCAAAAGCGGCGCCGCCGGAGCCCTCGCCGGCCGCGCTCGAGCTTGCCGCGGTGCCCCCGCTGCCGTTGTTGTTGTTGGTGGCCACCGCGCCAGACACCCCGCTGCCGCTGCTGCTCCCCCCGCTGAGCACGTCGAGGCCTTGCTGCTGCTGCTGTTGCTGTTGCTGCTGGAGGTCGAGCTCGTGCATGCGCTCCGCCAAGGCGCCGTCCACTGTGACGATGCGCATCTGACTGCTCGGGTTAGCCGCAGAGTCGTTGGCGCCGTTGTTGCCGCGGCTGCCGGCGGCGCCGCCCTTGCCCTTGCCGCCGGCGCTCTGCCCCGTCTTGGAGCTGGAGCGGCGCCCGGGCGAGGAGGGGCGCTGGCCGCCGTCCCACGCGAAGGCCTGCGAGGTGCGCTTGTCCGCCGGCCCCATCACCGCCGCGACCTTGATCAGCCGCTTGCGGTCCGCCGGCGTTGCGATGGGCGGCGGCTGCGTCGTCGCGGGGTCGTTGTACGGCGAGGCGGCGACGACAAACGTGATGCACTGCGGCGGCTCGCGCTCCTCGGCGCCGCCCAGCGCGTACGAGTCGCACCCGCGCCGGTGGGCGTCGCGCGCGGCGCAGACGAAGCTGTCCGCGACGACGGTGTTGATGCGCGGCGCCGCGAGCATCTCGGGCCCCGCCGGCAGCAGTAGCTCCGCCGGCAGCCGCGGCAGCACCACCGGCGGCACCAGCGCGCCCCACACGTCGAGGTTCTCCAGCAGCTGCTGCTGCGTCGCGCTGTTGCCGGCGGCCGCGCCGCGCTTGCTGGAGGCGGAGCCGGACTGCTGCTGCTGCTGCTGCGCCGCCGCGCGCTGGGGATTGAGCTGCGCCAGCACGGCGCGGCGCGCGGGCTCCGGGTAGCAGAGGTGCGTGCAGGTGACGGCTGCGGTGCGCTCCTGCAGGTGCTCCTTCACCATCACCGTGGCCGTCTCGTGGTCGAGGGCGAGCAGCGGCGCCGCGAACACCTGCAGGGCGCCCTCGCGGTGCAGGATCGCAAAGGCGTTGGCGACGTCCCGCACCGTCACCGCCGCCAGGGCCCCGTCAGCCGCGCCGTCCTCGGCGCCGTCCGACGCCCCGTCGCGCGGCGTGGTGCCGGCGCTGCCGCCGCTGTTCGCGCCGCGGCCTTTCACCGTCTCGCCGCGCTTGCGCCCGCTGCCGCCGCCGCCGCCGGATGCCGCCGAGCCGGCCGCCCCGCCTGCCGCTCCGCCGCCCTCGCCGCCCGCTGCGTAGAAGGGGTTCACAGGGGCGGCGAAGCGCACCGGCAGCGGCGCCTCCGTGAGCTGGCCCACGCCGTGCACGCCGGCGCGAATGACGGCGAGCACGTAGTCGGGGAAGCGCGTCTCGAGGGTCTGCACGTCGGACAGCGTCGAGGCGTCGGTGTCGTAGCAGGTGAGCGCCCCGGCGGCGGCGAAGACGCTGTGCCGCATCTGCGAGACCAGCACGGCCAGAATCGTGCACGAGGCGGCGGCGGTGGCGAAGGGCGGGCCGCAGCGCGTCAGCAGCGCCGCCAGCTCCAGCAGTGCCTGCCGCAGCACCCCGTAGTCGTGCGTGCCGCTCGCGACGGTCGTCTCCAGCACGCGCAGCAGCATCTCGGCCGTCGCCGCGGCGGCGCGCGTGGGGAGCGCGGCCAGCACGTCGTCCACCGACGTCCAGTCAAGGAACGTCGTGGAGGCCCCAAAGGAGCTGCGGTAGGGGAGGGTCTGGCTGGCGTTGGTGTGCTGCTGCTGCTGCTCCGGCTGCTGCTGCTGCTGCTGTAGCTGTAGCTGCGCGGGCATGGGCAGGAGCTGGGTGGGCGGCGGCAGCACCACCTGGTGGTGCATCGCGCGCGCCAGCAGCAGCATGCTCTGCACCGCGCACATGGGGTGCGCCAGCGTGTCGTACTGCGCCGCGACGCCCTCCAGCGCCTGGTGCAGAAGATTCATCGTCGTCAGCAGCGGGGAGGCCGCGCTCGTGCTGTCGCCGCCGCTGCCGGTGTCGGCCCCAGCGCGGCCCCGGAGGCACGCGTCGAGGTTCGCACTCGCGAGCGCGTTCATGGTGGCGTGCAGCTTGATGGCGCTGTGGCTCGACCACACGGCGAGCGGGCGGGTGGAGGTGGTGTGCACGACCCAGTGCGGCGGGTCCGCGTCGCCGTCGCGCAGCCGCCACGGCACGAGGCCGCTGAACTGCGCGTTGGCCGACAGCGTGTCGACCGCGTGCCGCAGGCCGCCGCCCGCGGGGCCGACGCCGTCGCGGCCGCCGGTGAGGCGCGCCATCTCCTCCGCCGCGAGGGTCATCCACGCGTCCATCGGGTCGACAGTGCCGATCGACAGCGCCGTGGTGACGCTGCGGAGGCTGCGCAGGGCGGCGGTCGCGTCGGCGGTGCGGCCCTGCATGAGCAGCGCCAGCAGCCGCATAAAGAGAAAGGCGCGGGAGGTGTAGGTGTCGTCGTACTGCTGGCACAGCTGCAGCGCCTGGTCGATGGACTCCTCCAGCTCCCGCACGCGGCGCAGGCGCAGCTGCGCGATGGCACGGTGGAAGAAGACGTGGCACCAGTGCAGGTGCGTCAGCGACAGCAGGTGCGACGGCAGCCCGGGGACGGCGTAGGCGTCGAAGCCGCGCGCGACGAGGCTGGTGGCCGACTCGGCTCCGCCGGCGCCGTCCGGCTGCGGCTTGGGGCCTCGGGGACCATGCTCTCGCCGCCCTGCGACTGCGGATCGGCGCCGCCGCCGCCGCCGCCGCGCCGCCGCCACGCTTGCCGCCGTTGGCCGCCACCACCGCCGCCGCTGCCGCCGCAGCCTTGACGGTCTGGTACTCCTCGTACTCGGCGAGCAGCTGCTGTGTCAGGCGCAGCGCCTCGGCGCACTCGCCGCGCTCGATCAGGACGCCGGCGCGCAGCATCAGCGCGCGGTGCCGCAGGCTGCCGGCCTCCTCCACGCGGTACTGGTCCTGCAGCGCCGCCGCCTCCGCCGCGGCCGCGTCGCCCTCTGGGCCGGGCGTGGCCGTCGCCGCCGCCGCCGCCTTGGCGCCGCCGCCCTTACCCTGCTGCTGCTGCTGCTGCCGCCCGCCCTTGCCGCCACTGGAGCCCAACGGGCCGCCCGCGCCGCTCAGCAGCTCCTCCTGCGCGAAGCCCTCCAGCAGCGCGTCGCCGTAGGCGAGAGCCTCGGTGCACGCGGTGCGGGTGAGCGACGAGAGAGCGGCGGCGGCGCCCGTCACGCTGGCGGAGGCCCCTGTCACGCTTCCGCTGCGGCCTCCGGGGCCCTGCGCGCCGGCCGCCGAGGACGTGCGCCGCCGCCCCGCCTGTGCAGATCCCTTGCGTGGGATGGCGGCGTGCGCGGTGGAGCCGCCCGTGCCTCCGCTGGCCGCGTAGCAGGGCCACAGGTACGCCGCCTCCCGCGTGCCGAGGCGCACGAGCACCTCCGCCACCGCCAGCACCGCGCGCCGCGCCTGCAGGGGGCCGTAGATCTCGCACACCAGAGTGTCCAGATACGTCGTGGGCTGCGTCAGGTCCGCCCCTACCGCCCCGCCGCCGCCGCCGCCGCCGCTGGAAGTGTTACCGCCCGCCCTGCCGGACCCGGCCGCGCCGCCACCGCCGCTGCTGGCGTTGGCCGCGCTGGCCAGCAGCTGCTCCGGGCTCAGCCTGGGGAAGCAGGCGCCGATGAAGGCCGCGACGGAGGCGACGTTGTGGGGGTGCGAGGGGAGACGCGAGTTGTCGTAGAGCTCCGTCAGCGCCGCTGCCTCGTCGCGCGACGACAGCGGGCCCTTGCCTGCGCCGCCGCCGCCACTGGCGCCTCCGCCGCTGCTACCGCCGCCGCCGCCGCTGGCATCGCCGCCGCCGCCGCTGGTGTTGCCGCCGCCCTTGCCCTTCTTGTCCGTGCTGGCGGCAGCCTGGACGGCCTGCAGACGCGCCGAGACATCAGCGACGGAGCTGCGGCCGCCGGCGAGAATCAGCTCCGCCTGCGGGAGCGGCAGCTGGATACCCTGGCACACGCTCACCATCGCGGTCATGGCGGCTGAGAAGTTGCCGGCCTGCGCCGCCGCGCACGCCCGCGTGAGGCGCGCGTCGACGACCAGCGCGACGTGCGAGAGGAAGCGCTGCGTGAGGTACTCGGCGACGCAGGCGGTCATCGCCGCGTACACGGCGTAGTCGTGCTGCAGCAGCTGGTGCGCGATGTAGTTGAGCTCGTGCGCCGTGTCGGCGGCGACGGCCGCGAGCGAGTCGTCCAGGCGTGGCAGCAGCGCCTCCATGTCGCGCAGGCCGAAACTCATAAAGTCGCACAGCCGCGCGGGGTAGTTGAGCGAGGCGCCGCTGAGCGCAAAGAAGCGGCCCAGCAGCGTGCCGGCCAGCAGCAGCGCGTCCACCGCCTTGCTCACGTCCTCCGCGTACACCTGCCGCGCGAGGCGCCCGAGCCCAGTGATGGCGAGCAGCAGCCGCGGCAGGCCGACGCGCTCGACGCCGGGCTCGAGGCCGATGGGGAGCATCGTGCGCCGCCAGCGCTGCAGCACGCGCGGCGCCTCCAGCAGCGACTCCACCGCCTGCACCCAGTGCGCCTCCGCCTCGCCGCGGCTGCGGTGCAGCGCGTAGACGGAGCCCATCTCCAGGAAGCACTGCCCGAGGCGCGCAAAGTCGCGGCAGTCGCGCAGGTGCGCCACCGCGCGCTGGTAGCTCGCCAGCACCGACTTGAGTGACTGCCGCACGCCGCCAGCGCCGCCCGCGCTGGACATGGAGGTGAGGGAGAGGCCCCGCTCGCGCTGGCCGCCGCCGCCACTGCCGCCGCCGCCGCCGCCGCTGGCGCCCCCGTCAAAGTGCACCGCGCGCCGGTCCGCGTCGCGCGCCGTCAGCGGCTCCGCGCCGCCACCGCCCGTCACCCCCGCGCGCGCGGCGGGTCCTAGGCGCTGCACGGCACGCTCGACGCGGCGGAGGGCGCGGGCGTAGGCGTCGGTGCGCTGGTAGCGCTTCCACGCGCGCCGGGCCTCGTCCAGCAGCGCCTGCCCGAGCGGCGCGTCGCGGGCGGCGGCGTGGTAGGCGTCGATGAGCTCGACGCTGTTGCGCACGCCGACGCTGCTCTGGATGTAGATGGCGAGCGCGAGCAGCGACGTCGCGTAGCGGCCGCCGGTGAGGTCGTTCATCGCGATGCACAGCGGCGCGACCAGCTGCTGGTGTGTGAACTGCAGCATGCGCACGAGGTAGAGAAAGAGGTCGACCATGTCCTCCTCGGGCATCTCGGGCCCCAGCTGCTGCAGGTAGATCTCGAACTCCTGCGCGACCTGCACCCGCGCGCTCTCGATCCCTTGGAAGGGGAAGTAGATGAGTGTCGACTGCAGACCCCCGCGCGACTTGCCGGCGCCGCCAGCGCCGTCGCCGTTGCCGCTGCCGGGGCGGCCGCCCATGGCCGCGGTGCCGGTCATCGTCATGGTGGCGCCGTACGCGGTCGTCTCCATCATCTGCTGCTGTTGCTGCTGCTGCTGTTGGAACTGCTGCTTGTGAGCGATGCCGTACTGCTTGCGCTGCTGGTCGCGCTGGTTGTTGAGCCAGACGACGGTGCTCTCGTTATCGCTGATGCGCTCCCGCGTGTCGTGGATCATGCTCTGCAGGTGCGCCGCCGGCGTCAGGCCCGCGTCAGCGGCGGCGGCACCGTCGCCCTCCGCCGGTGGTGCCTGCGCCGCGGCGGCAGCAGCAGCGGTGGTGTTGCTCTTTCCTCCGCCGCCGCCGCCACCGCTGGTGACGGAGTTCTCCTTGCTGTTGCCCTCCGCGGCCGCGAGCTCGGCGTCGTTGAGACGCGTCTTGAACATCATGAGGATGTCGAGGCGCCCGCCCAGCTCGGCGCGCTCCACCGCGAGGCGCGTGATGCGCTCTTCGTCCTGGTACTCCCGCAGCCGCGCGCGGCGGTGCTTCTCGCCCGTCAGGTACGCGCGCTGCCCCAGCCGCGCCAGGCGCGCCTCCTCGTACTGCCCGGCCGGCGAGACGTGCGCGAAGAGGGAGGGGATGTGCCCCTGGAAGGCGATCTGCTCACCGGCGGCGACGTAGCGCCCCGTCTTCACCGCGCCCGGCTGCAGCACCTCCGTGTCGCGCCGGTGGTCGCAGTAGCCGTAGCGCACCGACGCGATGGCGCTCAGCAGCTCCAGCGCCAGACGCCGCGCGAGGGGCGCCGCCTCCTGCACGCGCTCCAGCACCTCCGCCGGCAGGTGCGGCGCCACCTCCACCACCGGCACGCTGCCGCCGCCGGCCGCCGCGTGGCTCCCAAAGACGCCGCTGTTGCCGCCGCCGTAGTCGCTGGCGCCGTCGTCGGTGTACGACATTCCCGACACGGACATGGAGCGCTCGTTGGTGGTGCCGTTGAGTCCGCCGCCGCCCGACACGGACGCGGCGGTGTCCTTGGCCGACATGCCGCTCAGCAGTACCCCGTCCGGGAGCTCCGGGGCGACCTCCGCCCGCAGGTCGTTGACGGCGCTCGCGACGGCCAGCAGCGCGTGCGAGGGGTGCAGCCGCTGGTTGAAGAGGCCGGCGGCCTGGTAGCACTGCCGCAGCACCGTGACGACGGAGCTCTCGGCCGGCTCGGCCGCTGGAGCCTCCTCCGCCGCCGCCGCCCGCCCACGCCGCGAGGACGCCTGTGCCGCGCCGGCCGTTCCTGGAGCGTCCTTCTGTGCGCCGGCCGCGCCAGCGCCCCCCGCGGCGCCGCCCACACCCGCGGCGGCGGCGGCGCCACGGGCAGCGCTGTGGAGGCCGCTAGCGTAGCGCGCGCCGCGCAGGGCGACGAGCTGCTCCGTGCGCGTGGCGGCGGCGAGGGCGAGCCGCAGCGGCCCCAGGCTCGCGCTCACCAGCTGCGCGTAGCGGTTGCGGATGAAGCGCTGCGCGCGCCGGCAGCGCACCCACGACACGGCCCGCGTGAGCTGCTTCAGCATCTGCTGCTCGCCGGACGTCAGAGTGCGCTGCACCTCGAAGAATTCGCGTGTGACCGCCGCCGCCGCCGCTGCTCCGGACTCCGCCGCCTGCTGCTGCTGCTTGTCGCCCGCGGCGCCGTCGCCGTCCTTGCCTTTGCCCTTGTTGGCGCCCTGCTTGCCGGTGGCGCCGGCCGCGGACTTGCGGGTGGAGGCGCGCTTCTTGGCCTTGCTGAGCGGCCCGAGCTCCTCGTCGTCCTCCCCGCCGTCGTCGCTCAAGTCGTCGGGCGACTTCTCCGTGATCAGGTACCCGTTCCGGATCCACCACTTGGCCAGCTGCTTCTCCGTGTCCATGTTGTACGCCCGGATCTCGCCCCACAGCTCGCGCGACGCCTCGAGGGCCTGCTGCGCGACGCGCTGCGCGCTGGCGTAGTCGTCGAGCCGCAGGAAGAACTCCACCGCGCGCGCGGCAACCTTGGTGTAGAGGGGGTCGTCGCGGTACAGCTGCAGGAGATCGAGCAGCGCGCTCGGCGCCGCGCGGCCGCCCTGCACCGCGGCCATGGCAGCGCTCGCCTCCGCCATCAGCGGCGGCAGCCCGTGCAGCGCCTCGGAGCCGAGCAGCGCGTCGGGGTCCGCCTGGGCGTTCTCGTCCACGCCGCCGGTGTGCCGCGGACCGCCGCTGCCGCCGCGCGCGCTGCCCTGCTGCTGCTGCTGCTGCTGTTGCTGTGAGGGTGGGTTCTTGCCGCGGTTGCGGCCGACCTGGCCGCCGTCGGGGCTCTCGGCGCGCAGCGGCTCGGGGCTGAGCAGCGCGTCCTTGCTGCCCGGCAGCGTGAAGAGGAGGCTCTCGAGCAGCTCTGTGTACTCGATGGGCATGCGGTCGACAATCGAGAGCTCCCCCGGCGGCGGCACGAGGAAGGCGCCGGGGTACTCGGGCTTCGGGTGGTTCTCGTCCTCCACCCCCTTCTGGCTCTTGGTGCTGCCGCCGGCCCCGCCGCTGCCCGCCGCGACGCTCTTCTTGGGAGACGCGAAGCGCCCCGAACCGTCGCCGCCGTCCTCGTCGCCGTCCTCCCCATCTCCACCGCTGCCGCCGCCGGAGCCGCCGGAGCCGCCGCGGTCCTTGGCGGCCTTGCGCGCGCTCTCCGCCTGCGCCGCGTACCAGCGCACGTCGGCCATGTACCGCGCCTGCCGGATGTTGGGGTACTCGTAGGTGCGGTTCCACACGTGCGCAAAGGTGCGGAAGAGCAGCACGTGCCACTGCGGCAGCAGCCGGCGGACGTTGTCGAGGCTGGCGACGCTGGAGGTCTCGACGGTGCGCGCGATGACGGTGAGTGTGTCGCGCAGCGCGGCGAGCACGCGGCACGCGAGCAGCTGCACCGTCGCGTCGTACCACACGCTGCTCTGCGCGTCGACGGAGAGGAAGGCGTGGCAGAGCGCCACCAGCGGCTGCAGCACGTGGTGGCAGTGCTGACGCTCGCTGAGCAGCGGAAGGAGCGCGTTGAAGACCTGGTTCGCGCACTGCAGGGTGAGCGCGCTGACCGCCCCGCCGGCGCCGCGCGGCGCCCGGTGGTGGTGCTGCTGCTGTCGCTGCTGCTGCTGCTGCTGCTGCGCGCCTGCAGCTCCTCCAGCGACTCGTCCTCGCGACTGGCGAGCCGGGAGACGCGCAGCGCGAGCAGCGTGCGGTAGGCGCAGCGCAGTCCGGTGCGCTGCTGGTCGGCGATGGTGGCGGAGGTCGCGCCGGGCGGCGGCGGCGGCGGGAGGCGCTGGGCCGTCTCGCTCGCGACGAGGCCGCTCGCGCGCAGCTCCACGTGCGAGATGGCGACGAGGGCGCGGCAGAAGGCGCGCAGACACATCTGCGAGCTGCGCTGCGCGGCGGCCTCGTTGAGGCGCAGGCGGAAGCCGTCGAGCACGGCGGACTCGTCCGTCCCGGCGGCGCCGCCGCGGCCCGCCTCGCTGAAGTCCGCGTAGCCGTGGGCGATGAGCTCCTCCAGCGGGTCCCTGCGCAGCACCACAAAGACGTCGTAGAGCACGCGGCGCGCGGCGGCGGCGTGGGCGGCGACCCCCAGCTCCCCGCTCATGATCGCAATGTAGCACCAGATGAGCGTGGTGGAGAAGTTCGCCGCCGCTGCCGCCTTGGCCTTGGCCGCTGCCGCCGCCGCCGCCGTACTGCCGCCCGCGTGGGCGCCGTGCCCCGCGGCGGCGGTGTGTCGGCACAGCGTCTCAACTGCCTGGTCGAGCTTCGCGCGGCGGTCGGCCTTGTCCGGCACGACGCGCGCGAGGCCGACGAGCACCAGCGCGCGCAGCACGAGGTTGGTGTACGACCAGCTGAGCAGGCGGCTCTCCTCCTCCGCGGCGGTGCTGGGCAGCTCCGGCTCCTCGGAGAGCAGCGAACGCAGCACGCGCGCCTCCTTGGCGGTCGTCGCGCCGTAGACGGCCGAGTTGAGCTGGCGCTGGAAGAGTGTGCGGATGTCCTGCTGGTGCCGCTGGTGCACGCCGGCCTGCGAGCGCAGCAGCGCCACGTACCACCGCAGCTGCACCGACATGTGCGTCAGGTCGGTGCGCTCATCGCACAGCGAGGACCACAGCAGCGCGCGCTGCCCGCCCCCGGGCGCCACGGCCCCCGCCTTCGCCGCCGCCGCCGCCTCCGAGGCCCTGCGCGCGCGCGATGACCGCCGCTGGCTAGGGCTGCCGCTCGCGCCACTGTCGCCGCCGCCGGCGCCCTCCTCCGCCTGTGTTGCCGTCTCGTCGCCCAGCTCGAGGTCCTCCGTGGCCCACGAGGTGACGCTGTAGGCCAGGGGGCCGCCGGGGACGCCCGACACGCCGCTGTGGTAGACGCCGCCGCCGCTCGAGAAGGCGGAGCCAAAGGCGGAGGACTCGTCGCCGTCGCCGCCGCCCGCCTCCAGCTCCTGCCGCGCCGCGTCCAGCTCGCGCTTCAGCGACACAAAGAGCGGCGTGAAGAGGAAGAAGGTCGACTTGTCGTAGTCCGCGGCGGAGTCGTCGTTGCCGCCTGACGCGCTCGCCGCCCCCGACTTGTCTTTGCCGTCGAAGTTGCTATAGGCCGACGACGGACGACGCGCGCTGCCGCTGCCGTCACCCTGCCGTTGCTGCTGCTGCTGCTGCTGCTGCTTTTGCTGCCTCGCCGCGAGCTTGGAGGCCTTGTCCTCCTCCTCCATGACGCCTTGGAGGGCGGCCTGCCGCTCAACGGTGAGGGCGAGGGAGGAGTTGACAAACGCGAGCACGAGGCGCGAGCGCGTGAGCATCTTCAGCACCGTCTGCTCTTTGAGCGTCGCGGAGCGCTGCTGGTGCTGGCGGCACGCCGCCGCCGCCTCCTGGTCCCGCTGCCCGCGCGCCGTCGCCGCCGGTGAGCCGGAGCTCTTACCGTTCGTCTTGCCGGCGTTTCCACGCCCGTTCTTGCCGGAAGCGCCTTTTCCGATTCTGCTATTTGCCAAACTATCCAACGATTCATCGTTACCATTACCGTTACCATTATTACCATTACTTATTACTGTTACCATATTCACCATCATTATTATTGTTATTATGTTGCTACCATTATTACCAGTACCATCCACGTCCCCGAGGGTGTCGGGGTCCGCAAAGATAACGTTACGCCTCTTGTCGTCCAACTCCGCGAGCGTCGTGTTTGCCAGCGAGAGCGCCAGCTTGGCGACCTCGTGGCTGTTGGTGAGACCGCTCGCGAGCAGCGCCTCCATGACGTGCACCACGAGCTGGAAGTAGAGGCGCTCCTCCTCCTCGTCCACGTCGTCCTCGAAGCGCTGCGGCGCGGGCGACGGGGCGGAGGCGGCAGTGGCGCTGCGGGGCGACGTGAGGCGGCCGGTCTGCAGCTCCGAGTGGTTGGCGCCGACAAACTCCACCGTCGAGGCCGCGCCGCCCTTCCTGCGGGGGGTGCGCGGGGAGCCGGGGGCCTCCGCGGCTGCGGCTGCGGCGTCGTCCGCCGTCGCCGGCGGCGCCTGCAGGAGGTAGCTCTCCGGGCTGCGGTGGAGCGCGCGGGTGAGGCCGAGCTGGCGGCGGACCTGCGCCTCCCGGCGGCGGTGCGCCATGACGGCGCCGCTGCGCGCGAGGAGGTGGCGCCCGACCTCGCACAGCAGCTGCTCGTAAAAGTCGGTCAGCGCGAGGTCCTGCGCGGCGGTGGGGGCGAGCAGCGGCGCCTGCGGGGAGGCGCGCGTGGTGACGGCGGCGCGCCCGCCCAGCAGCCCCGCCAGCCGCCGCAGCGTCAGCACGGCCGGCACGTACGGCGCCACCAGCGGATACGTCGACGCCGCCGCCGCCCGGCTCGCCGCCCGCGCGTTGTGCCCCTCCGCCGCCGAGGCCTTGGCCGCCGCCTCCGCCAGCAGCGCCAGCAGCCGCGCGCCAAAGCGCTGGGCGGCCGCCAGCAGCTGCGCCCGCGCCGCCGCCCGCGCCTTGTACTCGCTCGCTGCCGTCGTCACGGCGCCGTCGCCGCCCAGCTGCAGGGGCGGCACGTCCGACACGCCCACCGCGCCAGCCCCGCGCTTGCGTTTCTGGGGAGAGGCGGCGGAGTCGGGGCCAACGGCGGGTGAGGTGGCGGCGGTTTCGTGCGCTTCGTTCTCGGCATCCGCCGCCGCCGCCGTTGCCGCTGTTGCCGGGGACTCGAGGGCCGCGGGCGTCGGGTGCGCCTGTGCCGGCGTCTGGGGCCAGACGAGGTCGAAGAGCAGCACGTCGCGCTGGGAAAAGGTGTCGAGCGAGAAGGACGTGACGACCTGCGCGTACCGCAGCTGCTGCAGCAGCCGCACCGTCGCCGCCGCGCTGTCCAGCGAGCGCGTGAGCTGAGTCACGTCCGCGCGAGGGAGCGACGCCGCCGCCGCCGCCGCCTGGGCGCTTGTCGCGGCGCTGCGTGGGGAGTTGACGCGGGACGAGGGGGAGGTGGGGCTCTCGGCGGCGCCTGTCTTTGACCGCGCGGTGCCCGGCGGCGACGACGTGGGCGAGGGGGCGGCCGAGGCGGAGGCGGCGCGCGCGTGCACGGCTTCGCGGAGCGCCGCGAGGAAGTGAAGCGTCGCGGCGCACATCCGCACGTACATGCCCGCCTGCGCGGAGAGGAAGAGCGCGCGGTGCAGCGTCAGCAGCCGGCCCAGCTCCGCGAAGGCGGGGTCGCCTTGCAGCGGCAGCAGGCGCTGCGCGGCCGCGTCGCTGTCCTCGGGGCCGTCCCCGGCGCGCATGGTCGGCAGCGCAGCCTCCAGCAGCCACAGCGGCGGCAGCGAATCGGCGCCGTCGCCCCGGTGCGTGCCGCGCGCGGCGCCCGCCAGCAGCTGACCGAGCCTCGGGAAGAGGTGCGGCAGCGTGAGAGACGCGGCCACCAGGCCGTTGTCCAGCGGCAGCGCCGTCGAGAAGGCCTGCATCAGCCGCGCGGGCGTCAGCGCCTCGGCCTCCGCGGCGGCCTGGCCCGCGGACGTGTTGGCCGCCGCCGCCTGCGCCGCCTCCGCCGACACGCTCTTGGACTTGGTCGACTTGGCCCGCTTGCGTTCCGCCGCGTCCGCCTTTCCGCCGCCCGCGGCGCCGGCCCCGTTGCCCTCCGCGCCGCCGCCCGGGTTCTCCTGCTCGCGCCTGCGCTTCTCGTCCTCCTCCCGCCGGCGGCGCTCCTCCTCCTCCCTGGCGCGGCGGCGGCGCTCCGCGGCGACGGCGGCGGCCGCGTCGAAGGGGTAGAGCGCGTCGGTGCTGTCGCCGGCGTCGCCGTGGAGCTCGCGCCACTTGGCCTGGAAGTAGCTCGCGGAGGCGCACTGGGCGAGGGCCTCGAGGGCCTCCAGAGCCTTTCCCATCAGCCACCGCTGTCCGCCATGCACCGCGTTGTTGCTGCTGCTGCTGTTGTTGTTGCCGCCGCCGGTGCCGCCGCCGTTCCCCCCGGCTCCTGATCCGCCCTCGCCGTCGGCTCCCGTCTTGGTCACCGCGGACGTCTTTTTGAGATTCATGGAGGAGCCTCCTTGCTTGCGGGCGTTACCCGCGAAGCTCTTGTCCGCCAGCATGCGGCCCGCGCCGCCGCCGCCGCCTCCGGCCGCCGCCTCCTTCTCCGCGTCGCGCGCCACGAAGAGTGAGAGCAAAAAGTCGAGGACGAACTGGTGAAAGCGGGCGGTGCGCGCCTTGAAGCGCTGACAGCGGTAGTCCTCGTTGCGGCGCTCGCGCTCCGCCTCCTGGTGCTTCTGCGCCGCGCCGGGGTCCGCCTCCGGCTCCTTCTTGTCCTTTCCCTTGCTCTTGGCGGCCTTGCTACCCGCGGACGAGTTGGTGGAAGCGCCGGCCTTGCCGCCTTTGCCGCGCTTGTCCTTGCTGTTGGCCGCCTGGCTGAGCGATGCGCGGTGCTCCGCGGCGGCGAGCTCCTGCCGCTTCGTCTCGGGGATCTCGGTGAGGGCCAGCAGCGCCCACACCGCGTCCAGCATCTCCTTGCCGTTGCGCGGGAGGCTCTGGCAGAGCATCTCGATGCTGTTGCCGACCTTGTTCTTGTTGGCCGCCGCGCTCGCCGCCGCCCCCGCCCGCGCCGCCGCCGCCGCCGAGGCCGATGTTCGCCAGCCCCGTGATGGAGCCGCCGGAGCGCACGTTGGAGTTGTTGTCGGCCAGCGAGATGGAGTTCTTGATGCCTTGCTCCAGCGACGGCTCCCCAGCACCGCCGCTGGCGCCGCCGCCGCCGCCACTGCCGGGCGGGGCGAGCGCCTTGAGGTGCGCGTTGCTGATCCAGCTGTAGCGCAGCACGGCGAGGTTGGCCTGCTGCACGCAGGACTCGAGCACGACGAGCCACGGCGGCGGCGGCGGCACCGCGTCGGAGAGCTCGAGCTCGAGCAGCTCCTGCGCCTCGCGGGCGCCGCGCTGGGCGATGCGGAGCGCCTCCGGGTAGAGCGCGAGCTGCTCGTAGCACTGAGCGATGAGCTCGTAGAGCCGCACGCGCCACGGGAGGTACTTGGTCACGGCGAGGTGCAGCATCGCGGGGTTCGCGCGGCCCTCGCACACGTCGACGCACGTCCCGAGGTACTGCGCGCACACGTGGTACAGCTCCTGCAGCGCCGCCGGCGTCATCAGGGGGCTCCCGCCGCCGCCGCCGCCCGAGGCGGCGCTCGCCTCGTCGCCCGCGGACCCGATGCCGGCGCCGGCGCCGCGCGCGTTGTTGACGCGCTTGAGCAGAAAGTGGACCATCTCGTAGACGTACACGGAGGCGGAGAAGACGATGTAGGCGGCCACCTTGGGGAGGGGGTACGTCTTGAGCAGCGGCATCTCGTCGAGGGCAAAGCCGAGCTGGCGCTGGCGCGTCGTGTGCGCCTCCACCAGCGCCGCCTCCCGCACCGCGCACAGCGCCACCACCTCGAGGCCGCGCACCTGCCGCACCACTCCGTTCCGCGTCGTGCCGGATCTCCTCGCTGACGCTCCGCGGCCGCGCGCTGCTGAGGCCGTCGCTGCCGCCGCCCGCGCGCCCGTCCGCGCTGCCGCCGCCGAACGGGGGCAGGTTGACGACCTCGCAGATGTGGTGCACGACCTCCTCTATGTGCGTGACGGCCGCCAGAACGGTCGCGCCGCCCTTGTCGAGGAAAGGGTCCGCGTCGAGCGTCGCGTAGAAGGCGCAGACGCTGGCGAGGGTGTCGTGGCGCAGCACGCACAGGTACGCCTGCAGCGCGAGCGGCAGCTCCCCCTCCGGCGGCGGCCCCTCCGCCCCGGCCGCGCCGCGCCGCAGCAGCCCGCCCTGGTTGCCCCAGATGTCCTGGTGGGCGTTGGCGACGAGCGCTGCCGCCGCCTCGGGTGCGTCTTCGTCCAGCGGCTCGCCTGTCTCGGGGTCGTAGGCGCCGCTGCCGCCGTCGGCGTCGGTCACGTTCACCTGCACCTTGCCGCGGCTGGCGGAGCGGCTAGTGCGGCGCTGCTGCTGCTGCTGCTGCTGTTGCTGGAGGAGGAGCTGCTGCTGCTTCTGCTGCTGCTGCAGGATGAGCTTCTGCCGCACGGCCTCCTTGTCGGCGGTGCGCAGGTTGGGCCGCACGACGGCGTCGGCCACCTCGCGAAAGGCCGCGACGTCGCCGGCGATGGCCGCGAGCAGGATGCTGCTCGCCTCCGCCGCCAGACCGCGCTCCACCGCCTCTTCCGCCTGCGTCACGCACTCGCGCGCGTAGGCGAGCATCGCCCCCAGCATGTTCTCCGTCAGCGCCGCGGGGGCCCCTGAGCTGGCAGCGGTGGGCCCCTCCGCCGCCGCCGCGGCGCCGCGCTCGACCGAGATGACGCGCGAGCCGGTGCTATTGTTGTTATTGTTATTGTTGCTGGTACTGGCCGCTGGGGCCGCCGCCCCCCTCGCCTGACGGTGCACAAAGTTGTTGGTCTTGGCCTTCACTGGGGGCGGCTGCACGCCACGGCCCGCCCGGCTGGCTGGCGCCGCGGCGCCGCCGCCCTTGGTGGGCGCGCTCCCCGCGTGCCGCTCCGCCTTGAGGGGGTTCAGCTCAGACTCGGGGATGCCGCTGGGGCCGGGGTTGCGGCGCCCGGCGGCGGCGGCGTCGGCCGGCTGGCGCGCGCGCTCGGCAGTGCTGCCGGCGGCGGCGCCCCCCTCGCCGTCGGCCTTGATGAGCACCGTCGGGAGCGCAAAGGCGCCGTTGAAGCCGTCGGAGAACTCCGGTGATGTGTTGGGGCGGCTGCCCTCGTCGGCGGGGTCGCCCACGGCGAAGCCACCGTGCAGCCCGCGCGCCTTCTCCTGCTGCTGCTGCCGCTGCTGCTGCTGTTGGGCGCCGCCCTGCGTCGTGTACACGATGATCGCGGAGCGGCGCAGCTCCTCCAGTTGTTCCTTCACCTGCGCCCGCGCGCGGCCCAGCGCCGCCGAGTTTGCCGCGGTGCCGCCGCCGCCGCCGCCGCCACCCGCCGCCGTCGCCGCTTTGGCCGTCTTGCTGCCCTTCGCGGACTTCTTGCTGCCGGCGCCGCTGCTGCTGCCTACAGCCGGCGCCAGCGTCGCCGCCGTGGCACTGCCGTCATTCTGCCCGTCGTGGTCATCGTCTCCTGCTGCGGCGCCGGCGGCCTTGGCAGAGTGCGTGGGGAGGGTGTGGTTGCTAATCTGCGCCAGGTAGGCGACACTCTTGCGGAGCTTCGTCCTGGAGTCGTCGAAGAGGGTCGTCTGAGACTTCATTGTGCCGCGCTCTTTCTTTTCCTCCGGGGTAGTGTGTTTCCTTGTGGATCACCACTTTTCCCTGTGGATCAGGAAAGACGAAGACCGTGTGTGTGAATGGGGGAGGGGGGTGGGGGTAGGACCTAAAGAAGAAGGAAAGAGTGATGAGGATCTTATAAGAACTTGCAGTTAGAGGGCTTGGAGAGAAATAATATACAGTGTGTTCTATATAGCAGTGTAGCAGAGAGGATATAGAGAAAGTGAGAAAACAATAAATAAAAAATAATGAAGAAGAGTAACCAGAGTAACTAGATGACTTTGCGAACGATTCTGAGTTTCTACTCTATACTCTATCTGTTGTTCCTGAGGTAGGTATTAGATTGAAATAGTGTTGTAAAATATGTGAGAAGACGGGATATGAAGTGAAGTCAAAACAAACAAACATAAAATATCACACAAAAAAATATTAAGCAAAAGTGGCAGCGGAAGAATATGACGAGAGAAAGCGCTCTGTGTACCGCACACGCCGCGATCTGAGTCGTTGCGCCACAACGGAAGGGGCAAATCAATGCTATCAGAAAGTACTGTTGCGCGGGGCAGCTCACACACACACACACACATGCCATGCAATAGCCGAAGGGGCATAATTTGTAACTACGTTTTAAATTAGTATCCATAACACTAATAGTAATAACACTACTAATAATAATAGTCAAAAACATAAGGAAGCACATCAACGAGTCCTTTTAATAGAGAACACAACAAGACAACAAAGAAGAAAAAGACGTAATAGCCGCAAGTGGAGGAAGCACAATGAATGAGCGAAGAAGGGAAGAAGAATCACCTACTACTCTCTATCGACTTTTTTTTCCTGGAGGAGTACGAGCGCTCACAAATTACAACAGCAAAACGTGCTCTTCCTTGCGCCTACTGTCTGCTTGTGGAAATTACGTACAGAGAGAAGAACAAAATAAATAATAATCAAGCTTACGCATGTGAGGAATAAAAAGAAAGAAAGAAATAAAGAAAGAGAAACACTGAAACAATCTTATATGACGCTAAGGAATATAATAATAATAATAATAGTGGTGGGCCGTTTTTCTTTTCGTTTTAAAGATAAGAGTACCTTTAAAAAAACGCGGAGAGAAAAGAGAGAGAGAGTCAACTATTCACTACAAGGTATCACACCAACAACACCGCAGGTGAGAGAAGACAATGTTGAAAGAAGTCGTAACGCGACAAAACGGACCGGAGTCCAAGAGGCAGCCGTCCCCCCCCCCCCTCCCCTCTCTCTCTCCCTCTCGTTGTCCACCTCTTTACTTCTCCTCGCCGATGAAGAGCGGGCGGGCGGTGGGCTGGCAGCGCCAGTACTGCGCGGGGGCGGCCACCTTGGCGCCGAGCTGCAGCGCCGCGAGGTACGGCCAGTGCGGGTTGAAGAGGAAGCCGCGGCCGATGGCGATGACGTCGGCGGCGCCGGCCTGCAGCGCGGCCTCCGCCGCCTCCGGCTCGCGCAGCAGCCCGACGCCCATCACCGGGATCGAGACAGCCTCCTTGACGCCGCGCGCGAGGCTGAGCTGGTAGCCGGCGGTGAGGTGCGGGATCTGCTGGTCGCGCGAGTTGCCGCCGGAGGAGACGTGGATCGCGTCGCAGCCCTCCGCCTCCAGCGTGCGGCACAGCGCCTGCGACTGCGCGACGTCCCACCCGCCGGGGACCCAGTCGGAGCCGGAGATGCGCACCCACACGGGCAGCTCCGCCGGCACCGCCGCGCGCACCGCGCGGAACACCTCCAGCGGGAGGCGGATGCGGTTCTCGAGGCTGCCGCCGTAGTCGTCGGTGCGGGTGTTGCTGAGCGGCGAGAGGAACTCGTGGAAGAGGTAGCCGTGCGCCATGTGCAGCTCGATGCCCTGCAGCCCGATGGCCACCGCGCGCCGCGCCGCCGCCGCCCACTGCCCGGGCATCGCCGCGATCTCCTCCAGCGTCATCGCGTGCGGCGCCTTGTCGGCGGGTCGAAGGGCACGGCGGACGGCGCGACCGGTCTGCCAGCCCCCCGCCTCGCCGCCGGGCGGCAGCTTGCGGCCGCGCAGCTCGCGCGCCTCCAGCGGGGTGTGGCTCGAGGCCTTGCGGCCGGCGTGCGCGAGCTGGATGGCGATGGGGGTGTCGCTGTACTGGCGCACCTCGCGCAGCACCGCCGCCATCGCCTCCGCCGTCGCGTCGTCCCAGATCCCGCAGCAGTTGGGCGTGATGCGCCCCTCCGGCACCACCGCCGTCGCCTCGATGACGACGAGGCCCGCGCCGCTCGTCGCCATGCTCCCCACGTGCATGTGATGGAAGGCGCCCATCTTGCCGTCCGTCGCCGAATACATGCACAGCGGCGCGATGACGATGCGGTTCGCGATGCTGAGGCCGCGCAGCTTCCACGGGTTGAACAGCATCGCGCCCTCCACCGTCGTCGGCAGCGCGCTACCGGACTTGCTCATACTGTCTCTCTGTGTGTGTGTAAGTGTGTGTGTGTGTGTTGTGTGCGTGTGTGATTGGATTGGTGCCAGAGAGAGAGAGAGAGAGAGAGAATACCTGGAGGCCAAACAGTGTGCGTTTGGTGTGTACGATAGAGATGCTTCTGGTTGCGCACAGAATATTGGAGTAATGTGAGGGGGTGGGGGGGGGGGTGGGAGTGGATATATGATGATGGGGATACGTAGTAGGAAAGAAGGATATGCGGAGAAGGCTGTTGAATCAAAGTCCCAATGTAGATGGGTTTGGAGCTCGAAAACCTATTTACCAGAGCTGCCACTTGCATACGGCGACTAAAATACAAAAACAACAGTAATAACATCAACAAAATCACTTTTCACACACAGTTTCATATCGCTCCCACAACATGAAAAGTTAACAACCTTTTCGAAGGCGTTTTTTCCATGCAAGATACACCTGCAGGTGAAAACAATAATAGTAATAATAGTAATAAAAAAAAGTGAATAGTACGTCCAAGAACAGGAAACGATACAAGAAAGAAAAAATGATCCAGAGAAGAAGAAAAAAAAAGGAAAATTGCTTCACAACCGTCAGAATTCGTGAAGAGAGTGATCTCATAGAATGAAGCAAACAAACAAAAGAAAACAGGTGGCAGGGCGATGGCTGTTGAACGATAGGGTGTGACACACAACACATCGGAACAAGAAAGTAACTGAAGTAATAGGAAAAAGTAATAAACAAATCAAAAAAGAAATCAGAATCTTACGGTAGAGAGACAGACGGAAAGAGGAGGAGAACAAATTCGTAGAGGAAGAGTGGATGAGGGATCAGTAAAAATGAGAGACGGTAAAAGCAAACGGATAATTCCTGTGAGAGGCTGTCTGCGTGCGGCATATTTTTTCTCCTTTTCCTTTTTGTTTTTCATTCAAGTTGAAGACGAACAAATAGACACAGTATTAAACGAATTCGATGGGGTCACGCCCCCATCCCTCCTCCTCTCTTTCTCTCTCTCTCTTTTTCTCTTTCTCTCCATGCTACTTCTTGATGACCCTGCGGGCCATGGCCTTGAGGTGCTTGCAGACAAAGGCCTGCTGGATGGCCATCTCGCGCCAGTACTTGTAGCGGTCCTTGGCGGAGAAGTGGCCGCTCTCGAGGTCCATGTTGAGGACGGCCTCGTTGCTGTCCGTCTTGGTCTCGCGCAGCTTCGCGATCCACTTGGCCGGCTCCCAATAGGCGACGCGGGGGTCGTGGAGGCCGGCCTGCACCATCAGGTGCGGGTACTGCTGCGCGCGGACGTTGTCGACCGGGCTGTAGCTGAGCATGTAGTCAAAGTACTTGTACTCGTTGGGGTTGCCCCACTCCTCCCACTCGCCGGTCGTGAGCGGGATGGAGGGGTCGCACATGGTCGTCATCACGTCCACGAACGGCACCCCCGCGAGGGCGACCGCGAAGAGGTCCGGCCGCATGTTGAGCACCGCGCCGATGAGCAGCCCGCCGGCGCTGCGCCCCTCGCACGCGAGCAGCTGCGGGCTGCTGACGCCGCGCTCGACCAGGTGCTCCGCCGCCGCGATAAAGTCGCTGAAGGTGTTGCGCTTGGTGAGGTACTTGGCGCCGCGCTCGTACCACGCGCGGCCCATCTCCGCCCCGCCGCGCACGTGCGCGATGACGTACACCATGCCGCGCTCCGTGTACGGGAGGTACTTGATGGTGAAGGCGGGGTCCATGCAGAGGCCGTAGCTGCCGTAGCCGTAGAGCATGCACGGGTGCGGGCCCGCCGCCAGGTCGACGCTGCGGTGGTGCACAATCGAGAGCGGGATGAGCGTCTTGTCCGGCGCCGTCGCGAACTCGCGCGCGACAACGTAGTCGGCGGGGTCGAAGCCGGGGACGAGGCGCTGCTTCACCGGCTGCTTGCGGTGCGAGAGGCCGTGCACGTCGATCCACGTCGGCGGCGTCGCGAGCGACGAGTAGCACACGCGGAAGAAGTCGCTCTCGTAGTCGTGCATGTGCGACCCGACAAGCTCGATGGTGAAGACGGCCTCCTCGACCGCCACCTCCATCAGCGGGCAGTCGGCGGCGGTGGTGAAGGCGCCGCCGGCCGCGGGGTCGGCGCTCACCGGCACTGTCCACAGCCGCGTCAGCCCGTCGCGGCGCCCCTCGAGCACCATGAAGCGCCGCAGCACCGCGTGCTGCTCGATGAAGATGTCGTCGCGCGCCGGGATGAGGACGTTGGCCCAGTCGCCGGGGGCCGCGCGCGACGCCAGCACGACCTTGTTGTTGAGCGCGCCGTCGGCGTTGGTGAGGATGACGAGGGTGTCCGCGCCGTGCATCTCGACGCTGTAGCGCACGCCCTTCTCGCGCGGCCGCACCACCTCCAGCGCGTTGTGCTGCACCCCGCGGCGCAGGTCGAGCAGGTGCAGCTCCGTCGTCTCGGAGGAGGCGCTGCCGACGAGGAGGGTGTTGCCATCGGCGGACTTGCCGACAAAGGCGCTGAAGAGCGGGTCGTCCTCCTGGTAGATCTTGACGTCCGCCGACTGCGGCTGGCCGACGACGTGGCGCCAGATCGCGTTGTCGCGCAGCGCCGCGTCCTTGGTGGTGTAGAAGAAGCTCTCGGCGGTGTTGCCCCACACGATCTCGCCGTTGGTGCCCTCGATCACGTCGGGACGCGCGCCGCCGAGGAACTGGATGGCGTACACCTCGCTGCCGGTCCAGTCGACCGAGTAGGCGACGAGGTCGTGCGACGGCGACGGCTCCACCTCGTGCAGGTCGCAGAACTTCTTGCCCTCCGCCATCGCGTTGACGTCGAGCAGCACCTCCTCCCCGGGCGCGGCGCCGACGCCCGGGTCGTCGTTGGGCCCCGGCGCGCCGTCCGCCGCCGGCGCGCGGCAGTAGATGCGGTACGACTGCCCCTGCACCTCCCGCGTGTAGTACCAGTACGGGCCGCGGCGGTAGGCGGCGCCGCGGTCCGTCTCCTGCAGGTGGCCGACGTGCTCGGCGTAGATGTCGGCGATGAGCGGCTGGATGTCGGCGACGCGGTCCTCGTAGTAGGCCTTCTCGCGCTGCAGGTGCGCCAGCACGTCCGGCGCCGCGCGCGCGTCGTCGCGCAGCCAGAAGAACGGGTCCTGCCGCACACGCGGGGGGTCCATCGGGTTGGGGCCGCGGTCCTCCCCCTCCACGCGCCCAAAGTACACGTCATGTGGGCGGTGCTCCGCCAGCGGCGGCTCGACTCCGGGCATATTGGCGGGTTTGTTTTTTGTTTGTGTGTGTGTGTGTGTGTGTGTGTGTGGTTCTGGTGGATTCGGTTAGATGTGAACTGGCACGGTCTAAGAAAAAAAAATAGTGCGTGCGTAAAAGACTCGATGAAAGAGGGAAATAGAACAAAGTGATAACTAGGGGGAAAATGACCTGCTAGGAAGGAAGAGGGAAGCACCAAAGGAGAAAGGAAAGGGTGGGTGATGAAAGTAAAGGGTAAACGCGAACCTACTATCAGAGTCTCGGAACGACATTAAACAACAACAAACAACACAAATCTATACGCAAGAAGAGAAAGAGAATATGTTGCAGACTGCGCTAACCACAACACGGGCGACCTAAAGCGTTCGGCAAGTGGAAGCAAAAAACGTTCAGATCAACGGATTTTCATCAGATCCACAATGAGGAGAAAAAGAAAGAGACATCTGCGTATATATGTTCCTCGTAAAGCCAAGGGATACTCAAATGGAATATGCTTGAAAAACACACGTCCTTCTAGTTGGGGGATAGTAAATGTACAGAGGCAATGAAACGTGAGAGAAGAATCGGGGTGAAGGCACTTGCCAGGGGGCGGTGACTGCCCACTCACCTTTCTGCATGCTCCCTTTCTTGTTTACATATTGTGCTGAAGCTTCTAGGCTCCAGCACAGAGAAAGACACATTAAAAAAAAAAAGCAGCAAAAAAGAAGAAGCGCACCGGTAAACAACAACAGCAACAACACAGGACCTCTCAAAGCAGGGAGTGACTTCAGTGTCCGCCGCCACAGGAACATGATCAAACGTTCCGATGGGATGATGTCGGCCTCTGTTAGTTTTTGCGTCTGGTGACGTGGTCGTAAATGGTCACCTGGGCGTAGTCCTTGCACTCGAGCACGAGGCGGCTGCTGTTGTCGCCGGGGGTCGCGGCCTTTGGGTCGACGTTGATGACCTTGCGGTCGCGCTTGTGCTTCATCAGCAGCCCCACCTCGCTGTCGGCGAGCACCTGGAAGGTGGAGCTGTTGTTGTAGAAGAGCGTGTGCGTCTTCCAGTTGTAGAAGCTGAGGTCGCTGCGCTTGGGCAGCAGCCGCTTGCGGCCGCTGAAGTAGTCCTCGAAGTTCTCCGTGCGCAGGCGGTGCCCGTAGTCGATGTACGCCGACACCTCCTGGCCCCGAATCTCGTCCCGGATGAAGATGATCGTCGCCAGCTTCCCGGTGCGCACGAGCTCCTCCCGCCGCGCGAGCGCCGCCAGAAACGGCTGCGTGGCCTCGTCGAAGGTCATGCCGGCGCTGCACACCACCTCCGCGTTCTCCTGCCGGCGCAGCGGCCCCGCGAGCGCGAGCTGCCGCGCGGCCTCAAACTCCTCGCGGCTGAGGAAGTCCTTGCCCTTGTAGCCCAGCTCGATGATCTTGCGCGCCGTGTCCTGGTCGCCGAGGTAGAAGAGGTCCTCCGACGTCACCTGCTGGTCCAGGTACTCCTCGTACGAGGCAAAGTCCAGGATGTTGCGATCGTAGAAGTCCTTCTCTGTGATCATTTTTTTTTTTTTTTTTGTATGTGTGTGTGTCTGCGCGTGTGTGGTGGTGGTGATGGTGAGTTCCCACTACTTTCTAATGGGATTGTTGTGTGTTCGTTTCTACTACACTTTGGGGAGGAGAAGGTGAGGAATGAGAGACAGTGAAAGGAACGAAAGAAAAAAAATATCATATGAAAGTTTATGCATTGTCAGCTGTCTCATCCTATTTCTGCCTCTCTCTATATTTTTCAAAAAGGAACACTTGTTTAGAAATATTAATTTGCGTCTCTTGACGATAAAAAACTGAAAAATTTGCGACATTCCCATCGACCTTGGCCTTTCACCCTTTCCTTTCCATCTCATCCTATTTTCTTTTTCCTCTTCTTTTTCTTTAAGATACTTTAATATCAGTTTAAAGATGTGGAAGCAAGTATTAAACATATATTTATATTCTATGTGGAGTATCCTTGTAGAGTAGGGGGAGAACAGCAAAAACAACATCAAACAAGCTGAGGTAGCACGGTAGCTATATCGTCAGTACCAGTAGACGTACGCGTACTCGAGCGCCTGCGTCAGAAGCCCGACGGCGCAGAAGCTCATCATGACGTAGCTGAGGGCATCGTGCGCGCGTTCCGCCTCGTTGAGCGAGGCGCTCCACGCCTGGAAGTTGGACCCCCCGCCGCCCCCGCGCGTCCCCTTGGCGACCTCCGTGAACTCGAGCATGACGCTGGTGACGGCGAGGGCGGCGGCGGCGCTGCCGGCGGTGAGGGCGAGACCGAAGAGCGTCCCCAGCACCACCATCGCCGACGGTCCGCCCTTGGTGAGGAACAGGAAGGGGCTCTGCCGCAGCGCGGCCGCGGCGGCGGCGGCGGCAGAGGTGGTTTTTGGCGGGGAGGAGGAGGTCTCGCGCTCGACCTGCGGCGCGGCGTCGGCTGACATGTCGATGGTGGCGGTGTTGGCGAGCGTGGCAGCCAGCAGCGGGGAGGACTCGACGCTCAGCAGCTCCGACATGAGCTCGCGCCGCCGCAGCATCTCGTTGACGGCCGCGCGCCGGTTGCTGGCGCCCGGGGCGCGCGCGGGGGAGGGCAGCGTCACGCCCGCGTTGGCGACCCCGCGGATGACGCTCGTCAGCACGACGGTCAGCGCGACGCCGGTGATGCCCGCGCAGGCCATCGGCGTGAATAGCGTCGCCCACGACGACCCGAGGCCGCCCTTGCGGCCGCCGGCGCCGCCCGCCTCCTCCCGTTGCCGCTGCTGCTGCTGCGCGCTCGCGAGGTGTGGCGAGTAGAGGTAGTAGAGCGCCCAGCACACGGCGAGGGCCAGCACCGCCAGCGGCGTCGTCGCGCGCGAGCGGAAGCACGCGGCCGGGTACGGCGAGAGCAGCAGCGGGAAGAGCGTGATGGCGCACAGAAACATGAAGGCCACAACGTGACGGACCTCCTTGTCGCTCGACACGAGCTCCGTCTCGTGCACGCTCGGCGCCGCGCCGCCGCTGGCACCAGCGGGGGCGGGCGCGACGGTGCCGGAGGCGGCCTCCTTGGCGGCGGCGAGCGACGGCGCGGCCATGAGCAGCGGCTCCGTGCACGTCTTGACGATGACGACGGCGCCCCACAGACACGCAAGCGTGATGAGGCGCAGGATGAAGGGCACCGAGACGTAGCGCCACGCCCGCCGGATGCTGCTCCACTCGAAGAAGTCGACGTTGGTGCGCGCGCTGTGGCGCAGCATGCGCGGCGGCACCAGCGTCAGGATCCCCAGCGCGAAGATGAAGGAGCCGCAGGAGAGGTACAGCACCAGCCGCAGCGCGTCCATCGTCGTGATCTCGAAGGCGTGCAGCAGCGGCCACAGAAAGTTCGCCCCTGCGTTCACCGCCAGGTGCGCCGCGACCACCATCGGCAGGCAGATGGCCACCCCGGCGACGACGCCGACCTCCGCGAAGGTGATGGAGCACACGGCGAGCGCGGCGGCGGCCGTCCCCAGGCCGTAGAGGCAGCGCCCCAGCAGCGCCAGCGCGTAGTTGTCGTAGCGCCCGCTGTAGAAGAGCAGCACGCTGCCGAGGAGGCACAGCACGCAGCCGCCCAGCAGCCGCGCCGGGGCGCGCCACCACTGCCGCTCCGCCGCCGCCACGCGCCGCGTCTGCCGCGCCGGCCCCGTGTTGTTCGCGTCGTGCAGCGCCTGCGCGCTCTGCTCCGCCTCGAGCTCGCTCTTGCGCATCAGCTCCTCGCGCGAGAGGGCGCCGCTGAGGCGCTTCCAGTTGCGCACGAGGCCCGTGAGCAGCGCGACGCCGACGGCCATGCTGCCGTACTCGGCCGCGACGAGCAGGGCGTTGCTGGCGTAGCGGTTGGCGGCGATGGTGTAGCGCGAGGTGCTGACGTCGAAGATGTTGAGGCTGCCGCCCACCGTCCCCTGCAGGAAGAGCGTCGCGAGGAACAGCAGCGTGAAGAGGTTCAGCAGCAGCTGCCGGATGACCGACGTCACCCACATGCGCTGCAGGTGCGGCAGCAGCAGCGGGTACTTCTCCCGCAGGTGGTCCACGCGCCGCCCGAGGTGGCGGCTCTCGTTGCTGTTGTGCACCCCTCCTCCTCCTCGCCGTCCCCGTAGACGTCCTCCATGTCCACCGCGCAGTCGTCGCCGAGGCTGCCGTACCCCGCGCGCGCGCGCCGCTGCGTGCCGTCCGCCGCCGCCGCTGCCTCCGCCCCGCCCGCGTTGGTGTTGCGCACCAGCCGCGTCGTCGCGGCCCCGCGCAGCGCCTGCACCTCGCCGTCCAGCTCGTAGCAGTAGTAGTAGGGCGAGGCCCCCTCGTCGTCGCGCACGCCCAGCGAGGGACCGATGTACTGCCTGAAGGGCGCCGTCGGCGGCATCGGCAGCAGCGCCGCCGCCCCCAGCAGGCCCTTGCTGCTGCTGCTGTTGCTGCTGTTGAATCTGGGTCTGTTTGAGAATGTTCTCCTCCTGAGACGGCGCGACGTGGAGGGGCCAGAAAAAGGCCTTGGCGACCATCTGAAACTCCGTGGCAAAGTCGTCGTCGTTGTACGCGTCGCGATCCCGACTCATTCCGGTTGCTATTGTAGGCGCAGAGAGGCGTGTTGCCCTCCGCCGCCGCCGCCGGAACCTCCTCTACGGCACTGCTGGTGTCCCCCGCGCGCGATGGCGTCTGCTCCGCGTCCGGCTCACGAGTGCCGCTCCGCGCGCGCGGCTGCGTGCCCTCCCGCACACCCCCCGGGGTGCCGCCGCAGCAGTCCTTGCGACGGTTGCCGCTGTTGCTGCTGCCGCTGTTGCTGCATCGCCAGTTCCGCGTTGCGGCGGCGCAGACTCTCCACCTCCGCGCGCAGAGTGATGATCTCCGCCTGCGACGCCTCCAGCGCCAGCCGCTCGCGCCACTTGCCCTCGTCGTCGTCGGCGTCAACGTCCCGGGACGCGCTCGGCTGCCGTTTGGAGTCCGGGGAGTTGACTGCCGCCGTCGTCACTTGCTGCTGCTGCTGCTGCTGCTGCTGCTGGGCGAGGCTTGCGGCGCCTGGAGTCGGTCTCTCCACCGCTCCACCCGTTTCTCATATCCGCAGCACCGGTATCACTGGCGGGCGCTGCCGACGGCTCCTGCGCGGTGACGGGGGACGGGGGAGGCTCCTGCTGCCACTCCTCCGCCGCGCGGCCCGCATGCGCCTCTGTTGGCGGCGGCGCGGCAGAGACGGCCTCAACACCCTGCTGCTCCGCGTCGTCGTCGTCCTCCTCGGTCGCCGCGGACACGCTGGCGGCGGCGGCAGACTCCATCTCGTCGCGCAGGGGTGTGCGGCTGCCGCCGCTCGCGAGGCTCCCCTCCCCGCCGCGGCCGCCGTAGCCGTAGAGCTCGAAAGTCGCGGCTGAGGCGGGGGCGGTAGGTGGGGGTGGAGGAGCCGGAGACGCGGCGCGTGGGGACGCGCGAGCCGCCGGCGCTGCTGCCCGCGTCGCCGCCGGCGAAGACGCTGCTGACGGGGAGGCCCAGTGCGCGGCAGGCGTGCTGGTACTCGCGCGCGAGCCGCCGCCACTTGTCGTTGCAGCTCTTCACAAGCACCAGCCGGTGCACGTCCTCCTCCTGCTCCACAAAGGCCCGCGCCCGCGCGCGCTCCGCCGGGAGGACGACGTCGCTGAGGTGCGCGAGCTCGCTCTCCACGTCCAAGCCGGACGCCGCCAGCGCCGCCGACCGCTGCGGGTACTGCCGCCGCGATGGCACGCGCCGCTTGTGCTTGCCCTTGGCGTCGGCCGAGGCGCTGTGGTTGTTGCTGTTGTTGTTGTTGTTGTTATTACTGCCGCTGCCGTTGCCGTTTCCGCCAGGCCCACCTCCGCTCAGCGGCGGCTTGTCAGGAGGTGCGGAAGACATTTTTGCAAGCTATCGCTTTCAGACAACGCTGCTCCTGCTCTATTTTTCTTCTATTCCTTCTTCTATCCAATGGCGATAGTGTTGCTGCTATTAATAGTCTATGGTTTGGTTTCTTTATTCGATATTTTATATTGCAACTCTATGACGATGCGCAAACGTAAAGTAAACTTTTTATAGTAAGCGCTTCAGTACAGTGCAGTGGGGGAAGATTGGGAAGACGGCGCAAGGGGGTGAGAAGGAGAGGGCGAGACAGTATTCACAATGTCGTTAGTAAGCATCGAGGTGGAGAAGATTCCTAATAAGCAAATAAGAGTTTCCGCTCCAATCTCACTGTAAAACAAATTGAGAGATTATGATGTAGAGAAAAGTATATGCATATAGGACGACTCTGAGAGGTGCGCGGGAAGACAGCTCTCGTTCAGGCGCAGTGCTCCTCTCATTCATTCTCACTGGACGTAAGCACAGGAGGTTTCAGCACAGCACACTTTGTAGTAATTGGAGCAAGGGGGTGGGGGAGAGACAGCAACTAGTAATGATGATAGTACTCAAGTTGATGAAACACTATGCGGTAACACATATTTATATACAACAGGGAAAACGATCACGTCGTGCAAATGGCAAGTGTGGATGGTCAGCTTACAGTGCTAGTACCCTGTAAGACAATACAGATAAAAGTGGGACAATAACAAGTAAAAAAAAATGAAGACGCCCGCGAGAAGAAGAAGAGAAGAAGCAGTTCAACAGCAGCAACGAAGTCTGGGTTGCGTGCGCTCGCGTGTCAACTAGGGCGGCGTTGAGGGAAAGTAACAGGCTGACAGGAAAAAAAAACACTAGAAAATGAGTGGGTGTGCACTATGAGATCGGTGCGACAGCGCTGAACGGAACGCAGAGAGAGTGCAATTGGAGCATAATGCAATAAAAAGAAAGAATTGAGGGAAAGAGGGAGAGGGGGAGAGAAGACGACAAAAAGTGCAGATGACGTTTACACGCCGTAGGTTTTGTAGACAATGGAGAAGAAAGCGAAGACGACGACGCCGGCGAAGCTGCTGTGCATCATGAGCTCTCCCCACGTCTGCGGCGACACGTGCTTGAGCAGCGTCACAGCCAGCGGGGAGCTCACCACCTCAGAGACGCTTGCTTCGTCGTTCGAAGCATCCGCAGCGGCGGTGCCTAGCGCGCGCGCCTGGGCCGCTTCCTCCGCGTTCTGCGTCTTTTCTTGCTCCTTCTCTAGCAACTGTTGCTGCTGCCTGTGCAGCTCCTCCTCTTCCTCCGCCTTCTTCTTCTCGGCCGCTTCCGCCTGCGCCTGTGCTTCGGCGGCGGCGGCGGCGGCGGCCTGCTGTCGTTCCTCCTCCTCTCTCTGAGCCTTGGCGGCTTTGCTCACCTTCTCCTCCTCCGCGAGGGTCTCGTCCTCGAGCATGCGCTGGCGAACCTCCTCGGCGGCCCTGCGGGAGCGCGCGCGCACCGCGTCCATCTCGAGCGAGCGCTCGCGCTCCGCCTCGACCAGCTGGCGCATCGCCCCCGCCGCCGCCGCCCGCTCCGCCCGCTCCCGCGCCAGCGCCGCCTCCTCGTCCTCGAGCTCGTCCGAGTCGTGGCGGGGGGCCGGCCGCGGCGGGGGAGAGGCGCCGCCGTCGCTGCCGCCGCTGACCGCCCCGGCGTCCCCCTCCTCCTCCTCCTCCTCCCGTCGGCGCCGCCGAGGCGAGAGCGCGTGGGGGAGGCCTCGCGCGCCGCCGCCGCCGCCGCCGCCGCCTCCGCGGCCGCCTCTGCCATTTCGGCGGCCTCCCGCGCGCGCTCCCGCTCCCGGCGCTCGCTCTCCAGCAGCTGCGCGCGGGTCGTCGCGCTCTCCTCCTCCGCGTCGCGCAGCATATCGCGGGCGCGCTCCAGCTCCTGCTCCAGCGCCGCGGCGCGGGCGGCGGCGGCCTCCTGCTCCCGCCGACGCGCGCGCTCCTCCTCCAGCGCCGCCCGCCGCGCGTGGCGCTTGCCGTAGACGTCGTTTACGGAGGCGAAGTCGCTGGCGTCGATGCCCTCCTGCACCTCCGCGGGGTCCAGCGCCGCGCTGTGCTGCACGTCGAAGCGCAGGTGGAGGCTGCCCAGCTCCCACTCGAGGCCGCTGACGGCGCGGTTGGGGACGTTGCAGGCGGCGGCGGCGTCGTCGATGACAGCGCGCCGGAGGTCGTCCGGGGAGTCCTCCAGTACCATCTCCCACTCGTCGCCCTCGAGGGTCTTGGTGTAGCTGTACGTGACGTCGCCGCGCGCCTCGGCCTCCTTGGCGGCCTCGCGCTCCGCCGCCAGCTCCGCCGCGCGCCGTTCTGCCTCCGCGCGCTCGCGCTCCAGTTCCTCGATGCGCCTCTGCTGCTCCGCCATGCGCTCTGCCAGCTCCCGCTCCCGCGCCGCCTCCGCCGCCTTCCCGTCCTCCGCGCGCGCCGCCAGCGCCTGCTGCAGCGCCTCCGTCTCGCGCGCGTGCTCCTCGGCGGCCCGCCGCGCCTGCGCGACGGCCTCGTCCCGCGCCGCCAGCTCCGACTCGCGCGCGGCGCGCACCTCCGCCTCCAGCGCCGCCACGCGCTCCGCCTCCCGCCGCGCCTCCGCCAGCGCCGCGCGACGCTCGTGCCGCTTGCCGTACACGCCGCTCACGGAGGAGAACTCGCTCTCGTCCAGCGCCGCCTGCATGGTGTCCGGGTCGACGCGCGCGCTGTGCTGCACGTCGAAGGAGAGGTGCAGGCTGCCCAGCTCCCACGCCACGTTGGTCACCGCGCGGTTGGGGACGTTGCAGGCGGCGGCGGCGTCGTCGACGACAGCGCGCCGGAGGTCGTCCGGGGAGTCCTCCAGCACCATCTCCCACTCGTCGCCCTCCAGCACCTTGGTGTACGGCGCGGTGACGAGGGTGGGGGCCAGCTCGCTCTGCGCGGCGCTCGCGCGCAGCCCCTGGTTCTCCTCCGTCAGCTCCGCGACCTCGCGGGCGGTGTGTCCGAGGGTGGCGCGCAGCGCCTCGCCCTCGCTCTCGCGGCGCGCGGCGTACTGCTCGGCCGCCTCCTGCTCCTGCCGCAGCGCCTCCTCGGTGAGCTGCCGCTGCTGCTCCTTGCCGGCCAGCGTCGCGCGCACCGCGGCCGTCTCGCGCAGCATGCGCTCGAGCGCGATGTGCTCCTTGAGGTCCTCGAGCGCGTCGGCCTGCGAGGAGCTCTGCGCCGCGAGCATCTGCTGCGACAGGTTCGCGCGCTGCTGGTCGAGGGCGCTCTGCATCCCGCGCACCTCCTCCCACGCCTCGCGCTCCGCCTCCTTGGCCTGCTCCAGCTCCGCCTCCAGCGCCGCCAGCCGCCGCCGCCGGCCCTCCTCCAGCGCCTCGCGGTCGTCCAGCGCCGCCCGCCGCGCGTGCCGCTGGCTGTAGAGCAGCTCCACCGCGGGGTAGCTGCCCGCGTCGAGCGCCGCCTGCACGGCCGCGGCGGGGGTGCGCGCGTCGTGCTGCACGTCGAAGGAGAGGTGGAGGCTGCCGAGCTCGTAGTCGACGCTGCCGACGGCGCGGTTGGGGACGTGGCAGATGGCCGCGACGTCGTCGGCGAAGGCGCGCTGCAGCTCGTCCGGGCTGTCGGCCACCACCATGTCCCACTCGTCGCCCTCGAAGGTCTTGGCGTGCCGCGTCGTGACCAGCCGCGGCGGCCGCAGGCTCGGCTGCTCCCCGCCGCCCTCCCGCGCCTCCGCCGCCGCGAGCTGCTCTAGCAGCCGCGCGATGTGCGCCTCGATGGTGTCTGCCGCCGCCGTCGCCGCCACGTCCTCGTCGTCGCCGCCGGCCGCCCGCACCGCCGCCGCCGCCTCCGCGTCGCCTACGCGGTCCAGCGCGCTCGCCAGGCGCTCCCGCAGCTCCCGCAGCTCCCGCCGGCGTTGCTCCTGGTGCGCCGCGGCGTCCCGGGCGTGGCCGTCGCCGTCGATGGGGGACAGGTCGCCGGCGGCCGCCTTCGCGAGCGCGGCCGCCCCGCTGGGGGAGGAGGGGCCGCGGGAGCGCGCGAGGAGGGCGGCGCGGATGCGCTCGAGCTGCTCCGGCGTCAGGCGCACGACCTCGCCAGGGGCGACGGAGGGGCCGAGCACCCACAGCACGCTCGCCGCCGGCGTCGCGCCGCCGTACACGGGAGCCTCCGCCTCCGTCGGCCGCCGCCACACCGCGGGGAACTCGTCGGTGACGGCCGTGCCGGAGGGGTGCAGGCGCCCGCACGCGGCGGCGGCGAGCTCGCCTTCCTCCCCGTCGCTCGCTCCCTCGCTGCCGGCGGCGTAGATGGCGGAGGCGTCCACGGGCCCCTCCAGGTCCTCGTACGCCTCGACCATCGTCGCGAGCTCCTCCTCCAGCCCGGCGAGGGCGGCGCGCGCGTCGGCGAGCTCGTCGCGCATCGCGGAGACCTGCGCGTCGACCGTTTCCTTGGCGGCGCGCACCGCCATCACGTCCTCTGAGGCGCGGGTCATGTCGAGCTGTGTGATGATCCAGCGGTAGAGCTTCGCGATGGCGACGCTGCCCTTCTTGGCGTCCTCGTAGGTGAACTTGGCGTCGTCGACGTAGCGCCGCACGATCGCCTCGCGCGCGTCGTGGCTGAGCGCCTCGGGGTCGAAGGAGAGCACGCGCTCGGTGAAGTTGCGGCTGCGCAGCGTGCCCGCCACGTCGTCCCACCCGCGCGGCGCCTCGCCGAGGATGGACAGCACCGCGTACATGACCTGCCGCACGATGGTCGGCGGCACGCGGTACGACTGGATCTCGCGCAGGTGCTTCGCCTCGAGCTGCCCGACGCCCTCGCGCGCTTTGGCAAAGTCCTCCTGCGCGCGCCGCAGCGCCTCTTCCGCCTCGCGCTGCCGCCGCCGCGCCTCCAGCTCCCGCCCGCGCACGACGTTCATCGCGAGCTTCGCCTGCTGCAGGCGGAACTCGTAGTTGATGAGCGCCGCGTTGATGTCGCGCTGCAGCTGCCGGCCCTCCTCCGTCCGCGGGCACGCCGCCCCGGCGCGCGCCTCCTCCCCACCGTCGTCGTCGCCGTCGCCGTCGCTGCCGTGGTTCGGCGCGAGCGACCCCCGACGCGCCTCCGTGCGGGCCTTCTCCTCCATGCGGGCGATCGCGTAGGCGCGGTCGGACACCTGCGTGGTGAAGCCGACGCCGCGCAGCGCCGCGTCCGTCGCGTCCGCCGTCACGCTGCAGCTGCGCGAGCGACGGCCGGTGGTGGTGGCGGCGGCGGCGGCCTCGGGGGTGGCGGCGGCGGCGGGGGTGCTGGTTGCGCCGGCGCTGGCGTCGCGCTTCTTCTTGCCTTTCACCGGCGTGGCGGAGGCGGAGGCGGAGGGGGACGGGGAGGCGGCGGCAGCAGCGGCGGCGGTGCCGGTGCCGCTCCTTGCTCTTTCCCTTTCCCCTTTCGTCCTCCTGTTCGGCGCCGCCAGAGTTGTCGACGTACAGGTTCTCCACGCGAATGACGTGGTGGTTGGCCGACGGGGCCTCCAGCAGTGTCGCGAGGCACCACGTCCACTTGGGGGGCTCAGCGTTGGTGGTGCCCGACTTGGTGTAGTCCGGCGGCGGCGCGCTGGATGCGTCGAGGAACTCGTAGGCGATGAGCGTCCCCGGCGGCGACTGCAGGAGCTTCGCGTGCACGCGGCCGCCACTGCCGCGCAGGGACAGGTTTTGGCCACCACTGTGATTGGTGTTGTTATTATTACTGTGATTGCTACCGCTGAAGCCGGCGTCGACGGCGGCGCGCAGGGAGGTCTCCGCGGGGCTACGATCTGTTGTAGTGTCACTGTTCATCGGAGACAGCGTTGCCATAATACTTGTATTAGGAAAGAGTGAAAGAAAAGAAAAAAACACAATCAAAGAGTGCGATAACGTATGTGCGTGAGTGAAACTTCACGCACCACAGAAAGAGAAGGAAACGGGTGCAGGGGGAGGGGAGGGGAATGAGGAGGTAAACCCTCACTTTTATATATGTTGACTTTGTTTTTGATGGACTTGCGGGAAAACAAGGAATGAAAACGAATAATCCTATGAGTGTCTCTTGAACTGAGACGGTACTAGAAAAAAAAAAGATAGAATACAGTAAAAAAAAACACAGTGTGATGGTGATAACAAAGAATATATATATATTTTTTTTTTGATGGGGGAATTGAATTGAGGAAACAGATGATAATAATAAAACAAAGGATGATGTGATGGCTAATCTGACGAGAACGAGAGATATTCGCACCTATTTTTTCTTTCCTTAATATGGTTGATAATTGTGTTGTATCATTTTAGAGCAAGTAAGAGGGAGGAAAATGATGAGAACGGTGAGGGCCTCATGGGCAACTGCTATTGGAATCACACAAATTGAAAGAAAAATAAAAGTAGTAGCAAAAGAAAAAACACACTCTCCACGAAACGCACAGTTCAGCACTTCCTTTCGTTTTCCGACTCAAGTGCATATGATGAGTAAAAAAAGAGTTTTAAAGCTTAAGCGCACCGCATAACACATTTGAGAAGAAAGAAAGGAAGTAAGTATTACACGCAGGGCTAAAAGCAAAAATCACCCCCCATCCTCCATCCCCCTCAGTGCATCCCGGTGCGGCGCTGGTGCAGCGCGCCGATCATGTCGCTGACGACGCGGATGCGGTATTTGATGCGCAGCGCCTCCCGCCGGCGGCCCTCCATCTGCCGGGTGAGGCTCGCCTCCTTGCGCGTGAGGAACGCGTCCGCCTCGGCGAGCGTCATCGGCAGCACCACGCCGCACCCGAGATTCACGTGGATGCACTCGTGCGGACTGACGACGGCGCTGCCAGTGGCGGCGGCCGCGGTGGTGGACACCGGGGACGGCGCCGTCCCGCTGCTGCTGTTGTTGTTGTTGCTATTGCTGCTGCCGCCCGCAACAGCAACAGCGACGCGGGTGTCTGCGCCGGCCGTCGGCTGCGGCTGCCTCACCTCCGCCTCCACGTAAAAGTGGTTGCCGAGGTCGACGAGAATGGTGTTCTTCTGCGGCTTCTCCTTGCGCCGCGCTGCCGGCGCCGACGCTGGCGACGGCGAGGATGAGGCGGGACCGGGGGGCGGGCGGGAGGCGGACGCCGTGTCTGCTGCCGCGGAGTGCTGCGGGAGGTACGAGTGGGTGGCGCTCAGCGCGCGCATCTCTGTCAGCAGTGCGCGCAGCTCGCGGCACCTGGCGCGGGTCTCCGCGTGCTGCGCCGCCGCCGCCAGCTCGCGCTGGAGAGAGCTCTTGAGCACCGCGTCAAGGAAGCGCTCCAGCAGCGCGATGCTGTCCGGCGCGCCGCCAGCAGTGCCCGCGGCCGCGGGGCCAACGTTGTTGTTTCCGTTGCTGCTGCTGTCGCTGCTGCCGTGCTGAGACATGCCTACTAGTGCTACGTCTCCGGATTAAAGAACTTCAAAGTGTGTGTGTGCCAACATGCGTGAAGTGAACGAGTCGGGGGAGAGTGATAATGAGATGTGCTTGAACATGCCTTGAACAAAGTGCAGATGCCATCACCGAAAGGGATCGTACGAGGAGTATACAGCAGCAACCAAATAGTGGGGCATTTCGCATCGCCCTTTTTTTTTCCTTCCGCGTTTCATCAATGTGTTGCGAATGTCGGAAGACTGGAACAATCGAAATAGAGCGGCTGCGCAAAGCAAAACAAGGCAGGGAAAAATATCTCAGCATTAGGAGCGGGCAGTGCAGTTTATAACAACAAACATAGGCAAGATATGTGTGAAAAGCAGACGGAGCCCATTTTTAACACATTAACGATCTGGCGATCTTGCGATAACAAAAAAGAAAAAAAGAAATCAGCAAACGAGCACCAGTGCGCCGTTACAAATCCTCATTCGGATCGTCAGCGGCGTCACTGCCGCTACTGCCGGCGAGCGCCTCGTCAAAGGGCCGCGAGATCCACGTACTCGCTTTCATCGCCGCCGCCGTCAGCGCGGAGCGCTCCGTCGCTGCCCCCGGGAGCCTTCGCAGTCGTCGTCGTCGTCTTCGTCTTCGCCGCCGTCTCGCCGCCGTCTCCGCCGCCGTGCAGGCTGCTCCAGGCGCTGCGGCGGCGCTCCCGCACGCGCACCGTCGCGGCCGCCCTCTCCTCGTCCCACGCCAGCAGCAGGTCCCACCACCGCCACGCCGCCCAGCCGAGCGTGTACCGCGGCGCCGTCCCCCCAGTGGGCGGCAGTGGCTGCGGCTGCGGCCGGCGGTGGCGGCGTGCGACAGGACGGCGAGTCGGTGTGCGTCCAGCGCGGCCTCCACGACGCCCGAGAGGAGCTTCATGAGGTCGTGGCCGTTGCCGCGCCCCTCCCCGTCGCGCTGCCACGCGCGCGTCACGTGCCACAGAAAGGCCTCGCTCGCTACCGCCCGCCGCACGCGCGGGGTGTACACCGTCGCCGCCGCCGCTGCCGCTGTGGCTGCGTCGCCGGCTGCCGCGCGCGGGAGGTGGTGCAGGCGGCCGCCGTCGACCTCGTTGTAGGCGCGGCTGTTGGGTCGGTTGAGGCGGCACGGGAGGCGGCTCACATAGTCGGCCGCGATGCGCCGCGCGTCGGCCGGCGTGAGGGCCTGGAAGACGAACGTGTGCGTGATGAGGGGGCGGCTGCCGTAGAGCTCGCGCACCTCGCGGCGCACCATGCGCTCCACCTCCGCGACCGTCTTGTGCCGCGTGCGCCCCTCCCGGCCCATGTCCGTCGCGATGATGACCGTCGAGTAGGAGAGCGGCGCGAGCTGCCCCGCCGCCGCCAGCGCCTCCTGCTCGGGGAAGTAGTCGGCGCGGCCGAGCAGCGGGTGCAGCAGCGCCACCAGCTCCGGCGCCATCTCGCTGAAGTCGTCCAGCAGAATGACGCCGTGCGGGAAGCGCCGCACGTGCGCCGTCACCAGCGCCACGATGCGCGCCCGGTCCTCCAGCACCGCCTCCCGCAGCGCCGCCGCCGCCGCGCCGGCAGACCCCGCGCCGCCGCCGCGCCCCTTGCCCGCGCCCTCGGCGTCGGTGTCCCACAGCGCGGCGACGTCGCCGTCGGCGGCGGTGTCGTCGCCGTCCTCCGCGGCGCCGCCGCCTGCCGCCTCCCGCCGGCGGCGCTGCGAAAGCAGCTGGTTGGAGCGCAGCGAGGTGCCCTGGATCACCAGCAGCGCGTCGCCCCCCGCGTCGGCGCAGCGCCCGTCGTATCCGGTGTCCCCGGCCGCGGCGGCGAGACCCAGCGCCGCCAGACGCCCCCTCCACCCCGTCGGGGGCGGCGGCGTGGCGTAGGCCGGGCGGCAGTACTTGGAGAGCACGCGGCCGATGAGCGTCGCAGTGAGCGTCTTGCCGACGCCGTTGTCGCCCGCAAAGTGCAGCACGTCGCCGGGGCCGCGGCGGCCGTCGCGCCCCACACCCGCGCCGCCGCCGCCGCCGTCCGGCCGACCCTCGGGGTGGAGGATCTTCTCCTTGACGCGCCGCGCGAGGGGCAGCAGCACGTGCTCCTGGCCGACCAGCGTGCTCTCCAGCATGTTGTGCACGTTCTCCAGCAGCACCGCCACGGTCGCGCCGTCGGTGTAGTCCACCTCGTCGCGCGACGTGTGCCGCAGCCGCCGCGTCGCGTGGTAGAAGCTGCCGCCCCTCTGCCGCCCTTCCGCCCCGCCGCCCTCCTCTTCCCTGCCGCGCGGCGGCACGTACGTCAGCGCGTCGCCGCCGCCGCCGCCGCTGTCCAACAGACCCCCGAGCCTGGTCACGAACTTGCCGGCGCGGGCAAGGACGTGGGAGCACATGTGCCGTGTCGCCGCATCCACACACAGCGGTTCGCGGGGGCACTCGCTGCGGCTGCGCACGACCACTCCCCCGCCAGTGCCCGCCGGGCTGTATGTTGCTGGCGCTTTCCTCTCTGGCGTTTCTGGCTCGGCGACGACACCGCAGGAGGGCGAGAGCCTTAGAGAAAAGGGCTGACCAGAGGATACGAGTAAGGACAGCACCGTCGCTACTGTCAGCAGCAGGAGTGTGCGGCAGCGGACACTAGGGTGTCGTTGCTGCATTTTGTGTGCGCGTGTGTTGTTTTTTTTTTTTTTCCCTTGTATTTACGTTTGCACGTGGCCTAACACTGGTTCGTGGGGCTACGCGAGATAGGAGAAAGAATGAAGAGTGATAAAGTACCGGAGATCGGTTAGTAGAAATTGATAATCGAATCATTTTGGAGTCCAGCTTCATACTCAGTAAAGCAGGAGAGCTTTCAACGATAAGCTATTTGATCTCACTTGCAACAAAGATTCTGCTTTTTTTTTCTCTGCTGTCATGCTGTCGTGCTGGTTTCTTTTTCTTTCTTTTTTTTTTTTTTTAAGCTGCTTTGAAGTTGTTAGTGTGCGTCGAGTTATGAAACAAACAAGACAAAAAATAATAAGAAAGAGAGGTGAAGAAATGTGAAGGAGTGTTCGCGCCGAGGACGACTAGCAAGAAGAATAGTAACAAGAATGGACCCGGCCCCAGGCTCAGTCTCTCGGGGGCCCCGCAGGGATGCCGTTGACGGGCCCGCGGTAGGCCGTGCCGCCGCCGAGGTTCGGGTCGTCGCCGTCGCCCCCGAAGCCGCCGGAGCCGCCGCTGGCGTGCATTGACATGGCCCCGACGTCGTTCCACACGCCCCCGCTGGCGCGCCGGCTGCCGAACTTGGCGCGCCCGCCCTTGCGCCGCGCGAGCTGCTGCTTGCGGAAGTCGACGGCCTGCGACATGACCGAGTCCATGATGCGCTGCTGCTGCGCCGGGGGGACGCCGCCGTGGCTGTTCTTGGTGCCGGCGGCGAGGGTGCGGGGGTGGTACACCGGGCGCCACAGCGCGTTGTGCCGGACGTAGGTGCGCTCGAGGTAGTGCGGGATCGTCTTGCGCGTAATCAGCGACGTGTAGGCGCGCGCGAGGCTGTTGATGCGCTGCGAGCGCCACTCGGCGTAGCGCGGCTTGCTCAGCGCCGCCTCGTTGCCGCGGTTGATGCCGGCGTCGCTGAAGCTCGCGGTGCCGCCGCGGCCCGCGACGGCGTAGCGCGGGTTGGTGAAGAGGCGCAGCGCGTCGGCGACCGTCTTGTCACGCTTGCGGTGGTAGAGCGAGTAGACGAACGCCGCGGCGGTGCATGCGGCCGGCGCGCCCGCAGCGCGCGAGGTACGCCGGGGGGTTGCCGGGCACCTCGAAGTTGATGACGACGTCCACCGGCAGGTCGAGGCCGCGCGCCGCCACGTCGGTCGCGCAGAGGATGTTGGTGCGGCCCTCGCAGAAGGCGCGGTAGTGCGCGCGGCGGGCGGCGACGGGGAGGGCGCCGTGCAGCAGCGAGCACGCGAAGCCGCCCTCCTCACGCAGGTAGTGGTAGAAGGCCGTCGCGGCGTCGACGGTGTTGAAGAAGACGACCGTGCGGTGGCCGGGCGCGAAGACGCGGCGGCGGTGCGGGCAGAGGAACGGCGCGGCCGTCGTGCTCAGGTGCTCCCACCGCGTCGGCGTCACGTGCTCCATCAGATGCCGCTCCGCCGTCGTCGGAACCTCCTCCTCTTTCTCTTTCTCCTGCTGCTGTTTCTGTTGGACCGACACCGCGCGGCGGCCTCACGGGTGGCGACGGCAGCGCGCGCGCCGCCCCCCTCCTCCAGCAAGGAGTGCGGGTCCGCCAACTCGCGCGCGTGCTCGCGCCGCCACTCCTCCAGCGTGCCGCTCAGCGTGAGGTCGGGCCCGACGCTTCTCTTGCCGCTGCCGCCGCCGCCGCCACCGCTCGCGCCGCGGCGGAGGCGCTCCTGCATCTCGTCGCTGTTAGGGTCGACGACGGGGCGGTGGCGGTGCTTGCGCAGGAGGTGGAAGAGGACGTCCTTCTTCTCCTCGGTGCGCGTGACGGCGACGAATTTGTGCCGCAGCGTCTCCGAGGCGCGGTGCATCTCGTCCTTGACGAAGCACGGCACCACCCGCTTGTCCACATGCCGACTTGTTAAAGATAATGTTGCCCGCCGAGGATGTCGAGGAGGACGAGGCCAGCAGCTGCTGCTGCTGCTGCGGCGGGGCGTCGGTCGCGGAGGGCAGCAGCGGCGGCGGGGAGGCGTCGGGGAAGCGGTTACCCAGAAAGTACTCGAGCTTGCGCGTCATGAAGCTCGAGGCGAAGACGAACTGCGTCTGCACGGGCCAGAGGTGCAGGTAGCGGTTGCGGCGCATCACCTTGCTGATGAGCACGTTGGCCTGGTGGTCGTGCTGCGACGACAGCAGCAGGTCCGCTTCGTCCACCACCACGTACCGCAGGTCGTCGAGAAACAGCCGCCGCGAGCGCAGCAGCTTCAGGATCGTCTTTGGGTCCATCACGACGACGTCGGCGGCGCCGCGCTTCAGCAGCCGCGAGAGGTGGTAGTTGCTCCGCTTGCGGCTGGTGAAGCCAATGGTGGTGATGTTGGTGTTGTCGGCCGTCATCGCCGCCGCCGCCGCCGCCGCCGGCTGCGCGCGCACCTGCTGCTGGATGGCCTCGTTGAGGCGGTTGCACGTGTGCACGATTTGCTCAATGTTCTCGCGGGTGTGGGCAAGCACGACCATGCGCGGGCGGCGCTCCCGCAGCGGTATCTTGTAGACCCGCTTGTCGTTGATCATCTTCTGGAAGAGCGGGAGCAGGTAGGCCATCGTCTTGCCCGCCCCGTGCGGCGCCAGCAGCAGCGTGTTCTTGTCCTGCAGGATCGTGTCGATGCCGATCTGCTGAATCGGCGACGGCACGCGCAGCTGCAGCGCCTCGCTGGCCGCCGCCGCCTGCACCACGGGCGAGAGCCCCGGGATGGCCTCGAAGCTGTCGATGGCGGCCGTGCGCACGGGGCGCGCGAGCAGGGACTTGCCGCCGATGGGGCCGCCGTCCTTGCCGCGCGGCTTGAGAGGACGCAGCGTCAGGTGCCCCGCCAGGTGGTCGTTGCGCTCCCCGCGGCTCTCGGAGAAGCTCCCGCCGTACGCCTTGAGCTGTTTCGGCACAATGATGCCGCGCCGCGCGCACACGAGAGGGGACAGGGCGGAGAACGAAGAGTGGCGGGCTGCAGGGGCCACGCGGCGCAGGGCGTGGGGGGAGGCAGCGCCAAGTGGCACCGCCACAGCTGCCGTTGCCGCCGCCACCGCCGTCCCCGCAAGAAGGCGCGAGCTGCTGGGTCCTCCTGGAAGCATAACGAAGGACTAGAAAGTTTTTTTTGTTGTGTGTGTGTGTGTGTGTGTGTGTGCCAGCGTGAGGTGCTTAAAGCAGGTAAGGAGACACTATTTCTGACTTTCATGTAGATGAAGCAGGCGGGGGGGGGGGGCAGGGGGTAATGCAATCCGATGAGGTCATGTCACGATGAATGAAAGGCTGTGGAATCTCCGCTCAACAGTGGATGCGCCGCGCTCTGCAGAGGTACGAGCGCAGAGGCAAAAACGTACACCCATGCAACTGATGCTAGACACTGCTCACTCAAATTGGCCAAGCATGCTTTTTTTTTTTTTTTTTAAATGACGCTACTTAACATTAGAATTCAGAAAATAAAAGATCACAACAACACACGCTGTATTAAGGAGTTAAGATTATAAGAGAGTTTTTTTTTCTCTCGTGGTAATTCAAAGAAAAGAAAAAAGACGCGGGAGACTAACGCTCCGTGACCCTCACTGCTGCTGGCGGGAGGCCGCGACGGACTGCCTGGCCAGACGCACGGCGCCGTCGTAGCTGTCCATCCCGCCGATGAAGCCCGAGACGTGCACGAAGATGCCGCCGGGGATGCCGCTGGCCTCGCTGAGCGCCGCGTCGCGCAGCCCCTTGTGCGCGAGGTCGCAGCGGTTGGCGAAGCCGCCCAGCGTCTGCGGCACCGCCTGCACGCGCCACGCGCCGGGACGGTTCGCGTCCTCGAAGAGTACGAAGAGCACGCGCACCGGCTGCGCGTCGGGCGGCGCGGCGGCGTTGTGCTCCGCCTCGACGTCCAGCAGGTGGTCCTTCCACGGGCAGAACTTGTGGAACACCACCACGTCGCCGCGGCGCAGGTCGCCGGGGCCGTCGCCGAACTCGACGCCCGCCTCGGCGCCGGGGGTGAGGCGAGGCGCGGAAGGCGGCCTCGACGACCTGGCGGGCCGGCAGCCACGAGAGCAGGTAGTAGGCGAGGCGCTGGAAGAACTCGGTGCTGGCGAGCTCGACGGCTCCCATGAACTCCGCGTTCTCGCGCGCGTGGAGGGCGGCGGGGCCCTGCGAGCCCTCCCCCTCCTCTTCGTTCCACCAGTGGTGCAGCTGCCCGACGCGCGCGCTGAGGCCGGTGGTGGTGAGGTAGTTCTGGCGCAGCTTGCCGCCGGCCGCCGCCGTCGCCTCCTCCAGGCCGTAGGCGTCGACGCCGTTGTCGACGCCGTCCACCTCCTCGATAAAGTTCTTGTACATCTTGTCGAAGATCACCTCCACCTCCTCCGCGCTCAGCTCCGTCTTGCCCGCGTCCCACCCGCCCAGCCGCAGCGTCTCCGCCCGGCGCGCCTCGTCCGCCGCCGCGTCCGCCGCCGCCGCCCCGCCGGCGCCGAGGAGGAAGCGCGCAAAGTGCTGGATGACGTCGCGGCCGTAGTGCTTGTAGATGAGCCCCGCGGAGGAGAGCCGCGTGCGGTACTGCGTCTCGCGCGGCGTGCCATCGAAAGGTGGTCATGGTGCCGTGGAAGGAGGCCTGGTGGTGGTCGTAGAGGCTTCGCGCGGGGTCGTACACGGCGCCCACATCCACCATCACGCAGCGGCTGTTGTCGAACGCGCCGCTCCGCCGCCGCCGCCGCGTGCTGCGGGGGCCTCCGCCTTGGTGATGAGCGCGGGCTCGCGCGTGCGGATGATGGCGGCGGCGGCGAGCGCGGGCGTGTGGCGCAGCATCCCACACGCGAGCGCCTCGTCACAGTGGAAGCCGCCGCTGTGCGTGATGATGTACGTCGCCGCGTCCGCCGGCGCGCTCAGCACCTGCAGGCCGTGGAGGTGGCGCCCTACATACTCGGCCACCGTCTTGCGCGTGAAGAGCGACATGTGTGAGGGTGGGGTAATGTTTCTCTCTCTTTTTTTTATTTTTATTTTTTAGAGCGTGTGCTTGTGCGCGACTTCACTGGAAATATTTAAGAGTAATAGGGGAGATGACAGAAGGAGCAGCGCGAGTTTCCGCAAACAGTGTAGAAAAGCAGGAATAAACCGCATGTTTTTCATTGTGTGTCGTGCGGAAAATATCGCTTGCTAAAGAAAAGACAAGAACAAAAACGTGAGGGCAAAGCGTCACGAAATCCGTTCGAGACGTATTGGTGAAGAGAAAAAAAGATCAAGTGGTTCTAGCGAGTGCATGGAGCGCGCGAAACGCGGTATCTAATTCACATCATTTGACAAGAGTGCGAGAGAGAGAGAGAATCTCTCCTCTCTTCCCTCTCCCCCTCCCTTTAATAGTAGAAGCGTATCATTGCCTCGAGGAAGAGGGTCTCCATCGCCTCCGTGACGCCGGCGCCGCTGCTGGCGCTGGTGTCAAAGTAGTGCGCGATACCCTTCCCGGCGGCCCACTTCTCCGCCTCCTCGCGCGTGACGGCGCGCTTGCGGCCGTTGGTGCCCTCCCCGCCGTCGCACTTGTTGCCCACCAGCACCAGCACCGGCGCCTTGCTCGTCTCCCCCACCGCCCGCCCTGCCGGCGTCGCGCTGGTCGTGTTGGGCGCCGACACCCGCCGCCCCGCCGCCGCCTGCTGCTGCTGCTGCTGCTGCTGGAGGTCCGGGAGGTAGCGCAGCAGCTCCGGCCACCACTCGGTCTCGAGGGCGGTGAAGGTGTCTCGGTCGGTCACGTCGAAGATGAGGAACACGCCCTGCGCGCTCGTGTAGAACTTCGTTGCGGATCTCGTACGACTCGGGACCCCCGGCGACGTCCCAAAAGTTCACCCGCACGCAGCTGTCCTTGTTGCCCCCGCCAGCGCCGCTGCTGCTGCTGCCGAGGGCGCAGCCCGGGTGTTTGGCGAGCACAGCGGCGAGCACGGGGTTGCCGCTGCTGGCGGCCGGCAGGTCGTACTTCTTGACGCCGTAGTCGATGCCGATGGTGGAGACGTACTTGGCCACGAACCGCCCCTCGCAATAGCGCTTGATAAAGCAGCTCTTGCCCACGCCGGCGCTGCCGACCGTCATGATCTTCAGCCGGGGGGTGTCCAGCGACGCCATCGGTCTATAATCCCTCTTTCTGCTTTGTTTTTTTTTCCTTCTTCCCGCTATCTGCGCGTTCAATGATAATGTTTGCCGCGTTGGTGAGTAGTACTGCTGTAGGATAAAGAGGGGAAGTAGGAAATGATATAAATGAATGGTGTCGTCATGGGGGTTTTGTCAGCAAAGCATCATAACGTATGATAACCACGCAAGGTAGCTCCGGAAACTGAACACAAAAAACAAGCTCTCCCAGTGGTGCACCGATACAAAAGCTGCAGCACTGAAGTGGCGAAAACAAAAAAAAAAAGAAATAAAACACACGTTGTGGAGAAGAGAATAAACGGTGAAAACAATGAAAATGATATGTGATGGATTGTACCAAAGTAAAAACAGATCTCTGCCCTTCTCTTGTTCTTGTATAACACTGGGGAAGAGAAAGGGGGAGAAGGAGGTGGAGGAGTACCGACCACACGCGGGTTAGAATTCTCTCTCTCTTTGTCTCTGTCGCACGTACTACTTCCCGCCAGCGCCGGCCGCGTCCTTGGCGGTCCTGACGTTGCCGGTGGCGTAGTCGCGTGCGGTGGGGCCGTAGCTGCGGATAATCTCCGCGTCGGAGCGGGGAAATATACTGAACTGGCGGTCCTTGGCGCGCACCTCCTCCAGGTACTCCTCGGCGAAGCCGTCGTCGCTGGGGTCGGCGAGGCCGAGCTCCCGCGCGCGCCACCGCTCGCGCTCAATATCCTTCTCGATGCTGTGGTGCCGCCGGCGCTTCTCCTTCTCCTCGGTGTACCACACGACGGCGTAGATGGTTGCCGCCAGCCCGACGCACCCGAAGAAGAAGCGGCGGTCCTTGGCGCGCCGCCACCCTACCAGCTCCCCGTACACGCCCTTCCGCTCCGTCACCGTCCGCATATAAGAGTTCATTGGTGAGGGGGGGGGGGGTGTCGACAGCTATTTGGTGTTTGAATAGTCTTAACTGATTCCCTTTTTTTTTTAAAAAAAAAGAACAAATTTATTTTTTTTGATGGAGTTGTTCCTTGTGTGTGCGCCGTCGTTCGTTGTTATTATTTTTCTTTCCTTCTTATTCCTCGACGCACACTTTCTTTACTTCTGTGGAACAGAAAAAAAAAGGAGTGTTATAAGGAAGGGGTAGGGGGATGGAGCGTATGTAAGATGTAGTCTCTCGCAGCAGGGATTAACTTCAGAATAGACGTGTGTCACTTTTTTTTCTACAGATAGAGGGGGAAAAAACTCTCACAATCTGAATGTCCAATGACTGAAACACACTGAACTATTCTTGCTACCGTCTACTCGTATAACTGATGCACTACTATATTCAAGACAAGAAGGAGAAAAGCATCTGATTCCTTTATTGTTTTTTTTTTTATATATTCGAGTGACAGAAAACGAGAAAGCAACGTACAAGTAAGCAAAAGAATGGAGGATCGAGGAACAGGTGAGTGCTGCGTGGGACGTGTGAAAGAAACTCCCACTTCTTTCTTCCCCGCGAGAGATTTCAGTGTACCAATGCATATTCTATTTTACATCTCAAAATGAGAAGAAGAAGAAAGCGAAGAAGAAAAAAAGAAGTACAAATGATCATTGTAAAATAATGAAGCAAGTAAAAGTCACGCGTGTGCGTGTAGATACATGAAGATACAAAAAAAAAAAAAATACAACAACACCATCAAGCAAAGAGTCCGTCCGCTACAGCCAAATGTCCATGCGCTTGCCGGTGTGCGTGTCCGGCGGAACGCGGTCGCCGAAGTTACATGTGAAGAGCGGTACGCTGCTCTCGACCATCGCGGCGCCGCCGTAGCGCTGGCGGTCACTGAAGTCCGAGGTCCTCCCGCCCTCCGCCGGGGGGTCGTAGCACAGCGCCTTGGCGGACCCGTCCGGCAGCATGTGGTGCGTGTAGAAGGTGCTGCGCAGCTGCGGGGCCGCCCACTGCCGCACGGGGAGGTTGTACGCGGTGCGCTCGCCCCCGCGCGGTCGGCGCCGTGATACTGGTGGATGCGGTCCTTGGCAAAGACGCGGTTCTCCAGGCGCGCGTTGTGCTGCTGCTGCGGCGACACGGCCGACGGCAGCGTCACCGGCGGCATCACGTCGCCGGCCGCGGGCGGCAGCGTGCGCGGCGGCGCCGCCACACTGCTGCTATTGTTATTATTATCATTGATGGTCGCCCCGGGGGTCGTGCCGGCGATGCTGCGCTCGACACGGCCGATGGAGAGCGCCGCGCGCGACTGCTTGCGCAGAAACGAGTTGGGCGGAATGTGCTTCGCGCCCCCCGCCGCAGCGCCGTCGGTGCCGCCGCCGCCGTCCGTGCCGTTGCGGTTTCGGCCGTCGCCGCCTCTGTTGGCGCGGCGGCGCGTGGTGCGCGGGTCGGCGATGGCCTCGCCGGAGGTCATGGCGGCCGCCGCCTCCGCCGGCGTCCAGTTCTTCGTCTGCTCAAAGTCAAAGGGGACGACGGTGCGGGGGAGAGAAATGACACCGCCGCCGGTGGTGGTGGTGGCAGAGTTGGCGCCGTTCGCGCTCCCGCCGCACTGCCGCCCGCCGCGCTGCCGCCCGCCTCGGACGCGCCCGCGACAGGGGCGGCGGCGGGGATGAAGAAGTTGTTGGTGTTGGCATAGTTGTGCTCGAGGTTTTCTTCCTCCTCCTCCTCTCCGCCGCCGCCGAAGACGCTGAAGAGACTGCCGGAGCGCCCGCCGCCGCCGCCCATGTCGCCGCCGCCGCCGGCCAGCAGGAGGAGGTTGCTGCTGCTGCTGGTGCGCGAGTTGGGGAGGTCGCGACTCTTGGTGCAGACGGTCGGCGGGTTCGCTGCGTGGCCGCCGGTGCCACTGTTAATGGTGCCGCCGCTCTGGGCCGGCGGGCAGAGGACGGGGTTGAGGCTGTTCTTGTCGCCCGCGCGCTCGCGGAAGCGCACGCCGAGACGGTTGTAGCGGTCCACCAGCCGCTGCTCGCTGTCGTCCTGCACCCAGATGTTTCCCCGCCGCGCGGAGCCGCCCCCTGCGTCGCCGCCGCCGCCGCCGCCCTTCTTCTTCTTCTTCCCGCCGGCGGTGTAGTAGATGGTGTCCTTCCGCATCTGCTTGATCGGGTCGTAGTTGTTCTCCTCGTTGATGATGTCGAGGAAGACGCCGTTGTTGTTGCTGGTGGTGTACTTTTGGTTCACTAGCCGCTGGTGGTTGGTCTCGGAGATGTAGGAGAGCCACAGCGCGTCCTTCTTCTCCTTCCACGTGCGCTCTCCTCCTCGCCGCCGGGAGCGCCGCCGTCGCTGGCAGCCCCGGCGGAGCGTGCCGTGGCCCCGCGGCTGCGCTGCGGCTGCGGCTGCGCGCGAGCTGCTCGCTGTCGCGCAGCTCAAAGTTGTTCTGCTTGACGGCCCCGAAGACGCGGCGGTAGTCGGTGGCGGTCTTGCTCGCGACCTGCGCGTCGATCTCGCGCTGTATCGGCAGGAACACCTCCGTCTCGTAGCGGTGGTGGTGGGCGGCGCGGCGGCGCGCGCGCTCCCGGGCGTCCTGCTCCGCGAGCGGCAGGAGCTGTTCCCGCTGCAGCGCCGCGCTGCGGGCGAAGAGGCTGTCCATCCGCCGCGACGTCGCCTCGTGCTCGCGCCGGCCGCGCGCCTCCGCCGCCTCGCTGCGCGCCAGGCGCCGGTTGAACTCTTTGAGCTTCTCGTAGCTCTCCTCCGGGGCGGCGCCCGCGCTGTCTGCAGCGCCGCCGCCCCTCTTGTGCTGCTGCTGTCGCTGCTGCTGCTGCTGCTGCTGTTGGCTCTGCCGCAGCCGCCAGTCGCTCGCCATGCGGACGTCCTCGTACGTCTTTGGGTCGTAGACGCTGAGGGCGTCGCGGGGGGCGCCGCCGATTTCCGGGGCGGAGGCCGCCATGTCCGTCGGCTGTGCGCGCGCGCTCATTTCTTTCTTTTTTTTTTTTTTGTCTTGTGCGATATTGAGAAGAGAAGATTGATTCTTATATTGTGTTTGTTTTTCTTCCCTCTTCGAATATCTCTAAAGTACCCCAACTACTACGTTTCTTTTCTATTTCTTCTTCTTAGACACAATAACGACTGAGGGAGGGAGAGAGAGAGAGAGAGAGAGAGAGAGAGAGAGAGAGAGAGAGAGAGAGAGAGGTAGGTACTGTTGATAGTTTGGCAAGTGTCATGAATGAACGAGTGGCACACTGCCCACACAATGGTGACTATACCGTCAGCAAAAAAAAAGTTGTAAAGAGGGAGAGAGAGACAGAGGCAAGAATACTTGACAAGATACACTTGTCACTAATCTCTGTGTTCGTTCTTGAGTTGTTTCCGCTACGGCAACAACAAGCCCTCTAATCCATTGCCCCTCATCCAGGGCTCTCACGTCAAAAACCAAAAACAATCCAAACCAACAGAGACGCAGCACACGCACTTTCACCCTTCTTTCCAAATTTCATCGTTTAGTTTCTTTCTCTTGTTATTTCATCATCGAAACATCGTACAGGAGTGATCATAGACGTATATCGCCAGGCATCGTGAAGGAAGTGAAAAATAATAAATAATAAACACAATAAAAAGTTGAGAGAAAACAAAGAGAGATACAATACAATAAACAGTTGAGAAGGGAGTTTGAGGGAGGATGTAAAACAAAACAAAAGTAAAAAAAAAATAATGAAAAAATATCTAAAGCAAACAACAGTAATATATAAAAGTGAATGTGTACAAGGAAAAAGAGTCGCAGATTTCTCATTTTCTCTTTCTTTCTCTGCTTTTCGTCAACCGCATGTCTTTGAAACGAAAAAGGAAAGAATAATTATAAAAAAAATCTTTAAAAACTAAAAAAAAAAAACAGAAATCTCAGGCTGTCGTTTTTCAACGGATCTAGTTTTAAAAGATAATAATACGAGAATCGTGCTAATAAAAGAAGAAAAAAAAAAAATGAATGCCGGCAGCGTATTGTGTCAATCACGTAATGAAACGATGAGAGGAAAAGGAAACAAGATTTAAAGTAATAAAAAAGAAGTACGTACAATACTGTATTCTTCTGACTCAAGTCATCTAGTAGGAATGTGCTGTTGCTTGAGAGTGTGTGAAACTGTACACACGCACACACACATATATATGTGCACGTGTGAATGCAACACTAATAAATAAAAAAGGGTGTAGCTAAAGATATCTGGATCTAAAACGTCAGAAGATTAATTCATCAGAAAAAAAAGGAAGAAGAAATGACATTGACTCAATACAGAAAATAATATCATTATTGCAATGACTTCCTTCCATACCGGTCGCTGCCGCGTTTCCTCTTATAATATTCCTTTCGCTTTATAATTTATTATTTGTTAAGTGTTGTTTTCCGGTGAATAAATAAAGCCAATTTGCGTTGCTTCGTATGATTTATTTATTTATTTCTTTTACGAGACCAAGATCTATGTTGATTTTTTTTTTTTTTTTTAATATTCCCAAAAAGAATGAGAATGAGAGAGAGAGAGAAAGAAAAAGTAAAAGGTGGGGATTCGTTCAATCAACCTGCATTACTCACGCAGTACGCAATGAAGACCCCCTCTTCTTCTTTTGCTTCTTCTCACTTTTACTTCTTCTTCTTGATGACCTTCTTACTGCTCTTGGTGGCAGCCTTCCTTGTGGTTTTCTTAGGCTGTGCCTTAGCCTTAGCCTTTGGCTTTGGCTTGGCCGCTGGTGCCTTTTTCTTCTGTTTGCCTGCAGCCGCCTTCGCCTTTGCCTTCACCGCCTTTTTCGCGCTGGCGGCCTTGGCGGCCTTTTTCTTAGCGGCAGCGGTGGCGGTGGCCTTCTTAGCCGCCTTCGTCGGTGTCTTCTTCTTGGCGATCTTCTTGCCAGCCTTCGGCTTGATGGTCTTTTTCTTCTTCTTTGCCTCCTTGGCCGTCTTGCCGGCTGCCGGCTTGCGGCCCCTCTTCTTGCTCCTCTCCGCCGCGCGCTGCAGCGCCTCCGCGTCGGCCGACGCCTCGCCCACTTCCGCGCCGCCCGCGCCGCCGCTGCCGAGCTGCGCCTCCGCCTCGGTGACGGAGAACACTAGCGGGCTGTCGCCGGCGCTGTCGGCCGCGTCCGCCTGCAGCCACGCCTCGGGGGAGTCGCGCGCGTCGGCGGGCAGACGCACGACGATCGGCGCCTCCGCCTCCGCCGCGTCCGCCGCCGCGCCGCCCTCCAGCGAGCGCGTGAGCTCGTCGGCGTCGTCGCCGCCGCGGTAGACAACCTCCGCCTCCTCCGCGCCGCCGTCGCCGTCCACCTCCACCACCGTGCCCGCCTGCTCCTGCTCCTGCTCTGCTCCTGCCTCCGCCTCGGCCCGGCCGCACCGCCGGCGAGCGCGGCGCGTAGGTGCGCCTCGCGCTTCTGTATCTGCCCGCGCCAGTGGCGCAGCTCCTTCTCGCAGTCCTTGCGGCTCTCCGCCAGCGCGCGCTCCGCCGCCAGGCGCTCCAGCGACGCGCGCAGCAGCGCCTCCTCCCCGCGCAGCCGCTGCACCCGCCCGCTGATGCTGCCGCCGCCGCCGCCGCTGCCGCCCGCCTCGGGGGCCGGCGCCGCGGGGGTGCGCCTGCGTCTGCGCTGCGTCTGCGCCTGTGCCTGCTGGCGGCGGAGGTCCTTGTAGGAGAGCAGCGCGGCCGGCGAGGGGCTCGCGCGCATCACGTCCTCCACGCGCCGCAGCCGCGCCCCCAGGCGGATGCGCTGCGCCTTGGTCATCACCGTCTTGGCCTGCCGCCTGCCGCTGTTGTTGTTGTTGTTGTCGTGAGGACTACCCGACGCGTGCGCCGCCGCGCCGCCGCCGCCGTGCTCGCCCGGGAGCGCGGCGTACATGGCCTCCAGCGCGTCCACGTCAGCATGGTGAGGGGCGGCCGCCGCGGCGCCGCTGGCAAGTCCACCGCCGCCGCCACCGCCGCTGCTGCTGCTGCCCCGCGCACCGCACACAGAAGAGACGGCGGCAGAGGAAACACGTCGGCAGCAGACCCTTCGAATCATGACGACTTTGTTTGTAGTATTATTATTCTTTTTGATTGTAATGTATGTGTGCTTTGGCTCCGAATATCAAAAGCGGTGCAGCAACACGCAGAGTACAATAATAATAATAATAATAACAATATTTAAAATCAGATCGCGATACAGAGAGTAGGGCTGAAGAGAATTAGAGAGTGAAGGGCGAATCAGGGAAAGTGAGAAGATATACAAAAAGAAGGGATACCTAAGGAATACAAGAAAGAGTTGTACAGTTGAGGAGGGGTTTAAAAAGCAAAAAAAAAAGTGCAAGGGAAAGATCTAGGAAGGTAAAAGTTTAGAAACTTGGAAAACGGATGAAGTAAGTAGTGAGAGAAGTAAAACAAGAATACAAAGTGAGAAAGAGAAAAAGAGAATCGGTACAGATAATCTTTTTAGCTGACTGTTTTTTTTCTGTTGATTTGCTGCGAATAAAGCTTCGTAGGAAGTTGGTTTTTTGTTGTGCTTGTTTACTTGAAGGATTCTACTGTAATCTTTATGTTTATATTATTGTTGTGATATATATATATGGTAAGAGGAGAGCGATGCCGTCGGAGAATGCAAAACGATTTCATGAGTGGGAATCCACAATTCTTCAAGAGAAGAGAAGATAAAAGTCCCCCACACGTAGCAAAACCCATTGCTATAGTTGCACTTCGGATCGCAGCCTCTGCGTGCATAGACGTCAAGCGCGCGTACTCAGGTTAGGCGGTGAGAGTAACAGAACAAGAGAGAGAGAGAGAGAACGTATGAAAAGGCTGTAAAGGAATCGGTTTGCGACACAGACAGAAAAATGTCTGTAACGTACGAGCAGGCTATCAGCCCCCACAAATGACAAAACATCAAATGAACAAAAAGAATTCTGGTTTTGATGATTGAAAAGCGAATTCAACAACATCAACAATAACGACAGATAGATGGGAAGCGACAAGTGAAGCAAACTAAATAAACCGAATGGGAAGGAGAGAGAGAGTGTGGTGTGTGTGTGTATTGAAGGGTAATGATAAATAATAATGTACACAGTAACGATATATGTATGATAAGGAAGTTCATACTAGTGTCTTGCGCATAAGCTTCTCAAAACAAAAAAAAGTCGGCTTGCAGCGGGGGAAAAAAAAGGAAAGAATAATCATAAACAACAACAACAACAACAAAATATGACAATTTGCGTATTAGAATTAAAGGGGACACCTCTCACTCAGAGAAGATGCAAAGCCCCGCGCTTCTGCCCCCCCCCCCAAACAACAATAAAGCCGCAGAGTGCGACGCCTGCATGTGTCGACTGCTCCGCGACATGACGAGAGGGGTGTAGGGACCGCACACACAAGGAGAGCCAGTACAAACAAAAAAAAAGCTACGTATGAAAACATACAGTTAGCACGAGAGACTAGTCCACGTAGACGGCGGTGGTGCGGTTCGGAAATCCGCCCCGCGACTGCGAGGGCCCCGGGCTGTGCGGGGGGCTGGAGCCGCCCTGCTGCTGCTGCTGCTGCTGCTGCTGTGACGGCGGTAGCCCCTGTGTCCCCTGTGTCTGCTCGCCCCTCGTTGTTGTGTGGCTGTTGGTGGTATTGTAGGGAATGTCGCCACCGCCGCCGTTGCCAACGTTGTCGAGCAGCCCGCCGCGGGTGGAGGAGGCGTTGTCGGCGGCCGCGGGGTTTGCGTTGCGGCGGCGCTTCACCTCCGCCTTGATGGCGGCGCGCTGGCGCTTGTAGCAGCGGTGGGCGTTGGAGCGGCGCGCGGCGTTGGTCACGAGCGCGGCGGGGCCCCACGGCTGCATGGGCCCAAAGAGCTGCGCGGCGGCCTGCGAGGCGAGCGAACACAGCAGCAGCACGCCGCCCGCGTAGAAGAGCATCATGTAGAACTTGCCCGACGGACGGAACCACAGCTCCATCGCGGTGTACACGCTGCGGTTGCTGCCGGCGAGGTCCTCGAAGCTGCTGTAGACCAGCTCGATGATGAGGATGCCCGCCACCTCGATCCACAGGCAGAAGGCCAGCAGCGCCGTGTAGGCGTTGGCGACCGCGAGCCCGCGCACGTCGATGATGAGCACGAGCATCGTAAAGTACGTCTCGCCGTACGCCTCGATGCTGTCGCTGCGGTAGTCGCTGAAGAGGTCCTCGCGGACGCAGACGGTCCAGTAGAGCAGAAAGAAGATCGCGAAGCCCTCCACCGTCGCGTCGAAGCACCACTTGAGAATGTACGGCACGTTGAAGTAGGTCTTCTCGCGGCGCATCACGGGGTACAGCGCGGGGGTCACCTCGGCGAGCTCGTCGTCGACGTCCTTGTCGAGGACGCCGATCACGAGCGGCTGCAGCGCGCAGAAGAGGAGGTTGAACATGCCGATGAGCCACGAGTCCATGAAGCTCTGCCCAGAGAAGCTCGAGTAGCAGCAGTAGGCCGTCATCCCCACCGTGAGGTTGATGTTGCGGTACAGCGAGTAGAGAACGCAGTGCGCGTCGCGGAAGAAGCTGAAGCGGCCGTGCACGAATAGCAGCCGCCGCAGCAGGTAGAACTTCACAATGGCGTAGTCGGAGCACATCTCCGCCTGCGAACCCTCCAGACCCATCACGCCGATCCCGATGTCGCTCTCCTGAATGAGGTTGCAGTCGTTGGCGCCGTCGCCGATGCCCAGCACGCTGCACTCCTTGCGCTTGATGTTCTTCTTGAAGACGCGCACAATCGCGCCCTTCTGCAGCGGCGACAGGCGGCAGCAGACGGCGCTGTGGCACTGGTCGCCGACCTCGAAGAAGCGCCGCTGCAGCTCCGCGTCCTCGAAGACCACGTCGAGCGTCTTGCCGTCGACCACCAGCACCATCACCTTCTCCGCGCCGCCGCCCTGCGCCCGCCTCGCGTCCAGCCGCCGCTGCGCGTCCTCCAGCTGGCGCCGCAGCTCCGCCCGCAGCCGCCCCTCGCCGGCCGCCGAGAAGCGCCGCTGCGGCTGCTGCTGCTGTGCTGCTGTGTCTGCATCTGCGTCTGTGTCTCTTGGGGTGCTTCCTTCTCGGGCTGCTCGCAGCCGCGCTCCGGGGTCGAGCACTGCTGCGCGAAGACGGACTCGATGGAGCGGCGGCCGCCGGTGGTGGGGCCGCGCCCGTAGCCGTCGTCGTCGCCGGCCGCGTCGGGGCTGTTGTCGCGGTAGATGGCCGTGCCCTCGCGCTGCGCCAGCAGCGGCGGCGGCGGCGAGCCCGCCTCGGTTTCGCTGGCGCAGCTGGCGCTGTTGCGGCGCGCCTGGCTGCTGCCGGTGCTGAACGAGAGCCGCGGCTCGGGCGTCTGCGCGCGCGGCTGCTGCTGCTGCTTCCTCTCCTCCTCGTCCTGCTGCTCCGCGCGGTAGTGGCGCGCCTCCTCCTCCATCATCGGCGTCAGGTCGAGGTGGATGAGATTGTCCTCCGCGTCACCGCCGCCGCCGCTGCCGCCCGCGCCGGTGTCATCGGCGCCGCCGCCGGCGATCACAATGCTGCCGTCCTCCTGTAGCACCGGCGCGGGCGCGACGGCGGCGGCACCCGTGTTGGGCAGCAGGCCGCTCGTCTTGGCGATGGTGACGGCCGTCTCGCGCTTGTCGCCGGTGAGCATCCACACGATGATGCCGGCCGCGGCGAAGCTCTGCAGCGTCTCCGGGACGTGCGCCTGCAGGCGGTCCTCGACGGCGGTGCTGCCGACAATGTCGACGTCGCGCTCCATCAGGGCGTAGGCGGCGTGCAGCTTCTCCTTGCGGCCCGTCATGGCGCACTGCGCGGCGTGCAGCACCGGCAGCCACGCCTCCGCCTCGGAGCGCGGCACGCGCCGCTCGCCCAGCACCAGCGTGCGGTGCCCCTGCTTGCCGAAGGCCTGCAGCTGCCCGTCGAGGATCGGCTTCATGCGGACGTTTGCGGCGCCGTCGCGGCGCATAATGTCGAACATGCTGCTGTCGGCGCCCTTCACCAGCAGCAGGTACTCTTCCTCCTCCTCCTCCTCCTCGGCTCTGCTCGGCCTCCGCCTCCGCGGCGGGCGCGTAGACGCCGCTGGGGATGGCGGAGGTCAGCGCGCTCGTGTCGACGCTCATGTCAAAAGGCGGCCTCGCCGTCGTCGCCCTCGCGGCGGCGGCTGCGCGACAGGGCCGCCGGCGCCCCCAGCGGCACCTGCACGCCCGCGCCCGACGCCTCGCGTCTGGGGGCCTGACGCGCCTCCCCGCCGTCCCCCCCGCCGAGCTTGTCGGAGGTTGGCAGCGCGCCGAAGGCGTTGCTCCCCGCCGCTGCTGCTGGTTGCTGCTGCTGCTGTGTTGGTACGCCGCGGGCTCGTTAGGCCGGCGGTGGTAGTGCGGCACCTCGCGGCCGGCGACGGCCTTGACGCTGGACTCGCCGTCGCCGGCGCGGTTGCGGCGCAGCAGGATGCTCATCAGCTTCCGCTCCGGCGTAAACTCGCACTCGGCGACGATGTCGTAGCAGAGGACGATGCTGCTCTCGCCGGCGGCCGCGTGCGGCGAGCGACCGAGGACGTTGATGAAGATCTGCTTCGCGGTGCGCTCGTAGAGGGAGACGCCGTTCTGGCGGGCGGCGCGCACCAGCGCGATCTCGTCCAGCGACGGCCCGTCGTATATGACGTCGCGGCCGAGCGCGAGCGCCGACATGCGCGCCTCCAGCAGGCGCTCGTAGTGCCGCTGGCGCGCCTCGTCCCCGCCCGCGGCCGCGCCGCCTGTGGCCGCGCCCAGTGTGCTGCCCCCCCGCGCGTGGCGGCTGTCGGGGACGGCGCTGGTGTTGTCGCTCATGAACCCGTCGCCGCCGCCGCCAACGTCGGCGCTGGCGTTGAGGAGGCGCCGCCGGCTCGCGCTCAGCTCCAGAGCCTCGTTGGGCACGTGCACCGCGCCGCTCGCGGTGTTCGCGGCCCCCGAGTTGGGCGCGGCGGCGGCGTCAGTGGCGGCGGCGGCGACCTCCTCGGGACTTTCGGTGGCGAAGCAGACGACGGTGTGGCACAGCGCCATGAGCCGGAGGTAGCGGAAGACGGGGCTCTCCTCCAGCGCGTGCTCCTCCTCCTCCGTCAGCACACACGACGTCTCGCGCTTGCCCCCCCGCCGCGCCCGGCGCACGCGGCTGCCGGCCAGCGGCGGCATCGCCTCGCCCGCCTCCAGTGAGCGCTGTGAGACAGCAAAGATGTCGCCGCTGTGGGAGAGCACGCGGCTGTGGCGGAGGCGGCTGCCGCGTGGGGCGCTGCCGGCCTCCAGCGACCGCTGCGACGCGGCGAAGATGTCGACGCTGCTGGAGAGCACGCGCTCGTGCGGCGGGTGGAAGCGCGGGAGGCCGCTGCTCACGTCCGGCGAGCGCTGCGCCGCCGCGGCGAAGATGTCGACGCTGTTCGAGAGCACGCGGTCGTGGCGCACGCGGCTGCTGCGGGAGTGGTGCCCCCCGCCGTGCGCCTGGAAGAGGGCCGCAAAGGGGGCTCGTCCGCCGGGGGGCACCACCGCCTGCGCGGCGACGGCCTGCAGCTCGGACAGCAGGTGGCAGCCGAGGCCGGCGGGGGTCGCGGCCTCATCGTGGACGACGATGTTGACGGTGCCGCCGCGGTACACCATCTGGTTCTCCGTCAGCGTGCCCGTCTTGTCCGTGAAGATGTAGCGCACGAGGGCGAGTTGCGAGTTGAGCTCGCTGGTGCGCGGCCGCGAGCGCTTCTGGATGAGCTTGTGCTTGGCCATCTTCTGCTGCCGCCGCGCCTCCTTCTCCAGCTTGCGCACCTCCTGCTTTGACAGCCCGCTGTGCCCCATGCTGCCCGCGGTGGCCGTCAGCGGCGGCGGCGGCGGCGGCGCAGCAGCAGAGGGGGAGGCGGGGGACGCGTTCTCTTGCTTCTCCCCCTTGGCGAGTGCCTTTTTGCGCTTCTTCTCCTCCGCGGCGGCCTTGGCGACTTTGGGGTCGTAGTGGGGGTTGCGCTGCCACACGGCGAGGCGGCGGTCGGCGGCGATCATGCCCATCTGCGCGGCCTTGGTCAGCTCGAGCGTCACGTAGAGGGAGAGCGGGATGAGGTACGAAATGAGCACAAAGTACGTGAGGAAGCGCCACCAGAAGAGCCGCGCGTCGGAAAAGCGGTCGATGGACCACTGCACGTACCACGACGTGTAGTGCGTCTTGAGGTTCGGCAGCTTGTCCTTGGCGAAGGGGCCGGAGAACTTGAGCGCCTGGTTGCCCCAGATGCTGAGGCCGGACATGATGAGCATCAGCACCATGTTGATGAGGAAGAGCACGACGTTCATGATGTTGAGGCGGTACAGCATCCACGTGCGCTTCTTGGGCGTCGCGCGCATGTTGAGCAGCATCTTGGTGTTGTTGCCCGTGTAGAGCACCATCGCCAGCACCCAATCCGTGTTGCACACAATCGCCCCGCGCGGGAGAAACTGGTCGATGCCCATCGCCACCGTCAGGACACCGTCGTCGCCGCCGTTGCCGCTGCCGCCGCTGACGCCGCTGCCGCCGTCGTCGCGGCTGCTGGGCGACGCCTCTACGCACCCGACGGGGGCCCGGCGGTGCCGGCGCTGCTGGCGCGCTGCTGCTGCCGCTGCGCCCGCACCTGCTGCTGCTGGTCGCGCGTGAGGCGCTGTTCGTCGCGGGCGGTGCCGTACGGGACGGTCGGGGCGGCGCCGTCGGTCGGCAGCGGCGACGGCGCGCGCTTGCGCAGGGGGTTGCTGAAGCGCTGGTAGTCGAGGCAGAGGCGCAGCTGCCCGAACCACGAGGAGAGGTCCGTGTTGGGTGCGCTCCCCAGGACTGTCAGCGCCCCAGCCACCTCCGCGTTCATCGCGCCCGCCGCTGGCGCCCCTGCCTGCGCGCCCATCGCCGTCGCCGCCCGCTGCGCCGCGACCAGCAGCCGCCGGGGAATGGGCTGCAGCGCGGCCTCGACAATGTCCTCGACGGTGGAGAGGTAGAGGGAGGTCTCGGGGCGGGCGCGGCGGGTCTTCTTGCTGGTCTCGCCGTCGAGCGAGCTTGTCTCGATGTACGTGAGGCCGTCCGGCAGCGACGTGGCGAGCACCATGCAGTCCGCGCGCACCTCCTCCCCCAGCGTCAGCAGCACAATGTCGCCCGCCTGGATGAGGCGGCTGGGGCGCAGCGTGAACTCGTAGGCAGGCCCCGCGCTGCCGTACAGGCAGGCCCTGCCCGCCGCCGCCGCCGCCCATGTCACTGCCGGGGTCGGAGCCCTCGTAGGAGGCGCGGCGGTCGACGTGGTCCGTCTGGTAGGCGAAGCCCCCGTTGCGCGCGTCGTGGTTGTAATTGTTGCGGCCGCCGCCGCCGGCGTTGGCGTGGGAGCCGTAGGTCTCGGAGAGTGCCGGGGTGCTGCCGGAGCGGCTGTCCGCGCAGCAGCAGAGGGTCTTCCAGAAGTTCACAAAGCAGCTGCCGAAGCCGTTGTGGCAGGAGCAGAGGGCGCCGCAGCAGCCGTCGTCGCCGTCGCCGCCGATGGGGGCGCCGCCCCTGTGCGTGAGCACAGCGCGCGAGGCTGTTGTTGGCGCGCGAGTCGCTGCGGCGGCGGCGGTAGTCCTCGTAGAGGTCCTTGATGACCCCGATGCCGAGCACGATGCACGTGGGGACGATGCTGCTGAAGGGGTTGATGGGCGACGTGCCGGGGATCAGCGTGATGATCATGACGGTGAGGAAGTAGACGTTGGAGAGCTTCTCGAACTGGTACAGAATGCTCAGCGGCACCATCGTCAGCAGCGTGTACTTGGCCGTGCGGATGGTGTTCTTCGGGTAGTGAAACTCCGCGTTGAGGTCGCGGCGCAGCGCGTGCACGACGTACACCTGCTCCTCCCCGCCGTCGCTCTCGCCGCCGTCGCTGCCGCCGCCCATGACGTCGTCACTCTTGTCGCCGCCGCCGCAACAGCAGCAGCAGCGCTCGAGGCTCTTCTTTGCTTTTTTTAGAAGAGAGGACATTTGCTCTCCTCTTTCTCTTTCTCTATCTCTATCTCTTTTCTGCTTTTTTTTTTTTGTGTTTATGCGCGAATTTAGACTTCGCTTTTCAAGATTCACTCTCGAATTGTAGAGATGACAGTAAGATTAGCAATAGAACAGTACAAAACAACAACAACAGAATTTGCGAATGGTAGAATTTAGAAAGCGTACTTTGAATAAGAATGAAAGAGAGGGAGAGAGAGAGAGAGAGAGAGAGAGAGAGAGAGAGAGAAAGCAAAAATCGAAAGCAGATGATATGTGAGATGTTCTTACACAGAACGTGAATTACGTTGGAAAAAAAAAAGATGACAATATTTGCTCGTAATAGAAGGTGTAAGAGATTAAAAAAAAAGGGTGGAAAGTAATAAATGAAATGATTTAGTCTTTCAAACAAGAGAGAGAGAGAGAGAGAGAGAGAGAGAGAGAGAGAGAGAGAGAGAGACCTCAAGTAAGAAAAAGGAAGGGACACAACAGACAGATTTGAAGCAGAAGCAAACAATAATTATATATAAAAGAAGTGAAGATGAACGATTCGTCGAGAATCTCTGTGGGTGTGAAAAAACAAGAACGTGCAGTGAGAAAATGAAGCAAAAGGTGCGAACAGCCGCAAGATAAAAAGAGGGGGAAGAAAAAAAAAGCAACCGGAAATGAATAAAAAGCAGTAAAAAAAGAAAAGTGAAAAGTAAAAGATTGATAAAAAAAAAGCAGGAATAAAACACAGGTGTTTAACACAGGTTACTGAATTAAAGAATCGTCAATTATACGTGTCATTAATGATAACGAAAGATAGTCTGAGAGAAAAAAAGAAGTGGAATGAGCCAAAGTAATCGCAGTGAATCAAAAATTAAAAAAAAATAGTGGAGCTAAAAAAATTTCACAGTAATAGAAATGATAAGAAAACAAGCTCGGTTATCAGAGTCAAGAGGAGGAGAGCGAGAGAAAAAGAAAGAGAAGAAAATCAAATGTGTAATTTGAGGAGAGAGAGAGAGAGAGAGAGAGAGAGAGAGAAAAAAACACGCCAAAATAAACGAAGAATTTAAAAAGTGAAGAGTGAATAATGAAATGTAGGCAAAGCAAGGTTCGCCATGTACTATTCCACACTCAACCCTATAGTCTTTCGTTTTTAACAACACCTAAATATATATATAAATAAATGATATACACACACCTTTGCGCTTGGTTCGTTCCTTAATGCTGTAGTACGCGTTGAATGAGGCCAGTTGGAAGGGGTCCAGAAGATGAGAAGCGTGCTATGAAGCGAGCGATGACAGCTCCAATGCAATTGATTGAAACCAATGCGGCTGCGCCAACCGCGTCAGTGTGTACGCACACACACGCACGAATAGAAACAGGAAAGAAGATCATTTGTTTGACGGTCGCTGAAACGGTTGAGTTCAGCACCGTAAATGCCGCACAGGCTTCTGGGAATGCTTGCGCACGCACACACAGATAGGAAGAGAAGGGGAAAAGCCGTATGACGGCATGATGTTCATAGTATATACTCATTGACACAGTTGATGCATGTTTTTTTTTTTTTTGTTTGTTTGTTTCTAGGGACTGAGCCTGATGGAGAGAGAGAGAGATTAACGCACCGCTCATCTTATTGTGTGCGTGTGGAATGGAAGAGAATAATACAGCAAAAAACAAAGAAAAGTGAGGGCAGGCTCACGAGCGGCTGCTGATTGCAGAATAAAAAGGCGCTAAAATGGAGTGCATAAAGCAAAGCAGGCCTGTGCTGAGAGCGCTAGCAAAAAAAGAAAACGAGAACAGAACGATTGGGGGGGGGCGCGCGGTGATAATGGTGGTGGCTGGAGGGAGGAAAATGCGACCATCAAGCATCGGGTACCCCCCCCCCCCGAGGACGCCAGCGGACACACACACACACACACACACACACACACACACACGCGCACCCTTCAGAGGCGTTACATCTTGTTGACGCGCACGGTGAGGTCCTCGACGAAGCTGCCGTAGTCGATCATTTCACTGTCGTCCGGCTTGGTGTGGTTCTCCGCGAGCGCCATGAGCTCCTCCAGCTCCTCCGCGCTGCTCTGCTCCCCAAAGGCGGCGAAGAGCTCCGTGAACTGCGAGCGGCTGACGTAGCCGGTCGCGGCCTTGTCGCAGTAGCGGAAGGCGGACTTCATCTCCTCCACCATCGACATGGGCACCTCGCGGGTCATCAGCAGCAGGAACTCCGCGAACTCCATTTCGCCGCCGCCGGGGGTCTGGTGCACCACCTGCAGCGCGTCGGTGAGCTCCTCCTCGCTCACGTGCACGCCGTGGCGCCGCATAAAGGCGTGGAGGTCCTTGGTCTCCACCACGTTGTGGTTCTGGCCCCCGGTGAGGATGCGGAAGCCCTCCTGCAGCTCCGCCACCGCCCCGTGGTTGAGTTGCCCCCGGTGCACGGGCGAGCTGAAGCCCGCGATGGCCGTCATGACCACGTGCACGCTCGCGTTGGCGCCGGGGCTGAGGGGGGCGCCGGGGCTCGCCGCTGCGTTGGTGGCGCCGCCGCTCATGAGGAATGGGGAGGGGAGTAAAAAAGGGAGAGAGTGAGAGAGAGAGAGAGTGTGAGTGTGGGTGTGCGAGGGCGTGTCTGAGTGTCCCGTGCACGTGTTTTTACAAACTTTACGTTCTTTTTTTCTTCTTCCTTACAGATGAAGTTTGGGTTGCGGGGGGAGGAGGGAGAGGGAGGGTTGAAGGGACGTGCGAGCGCGATGGGGAACATAATAATTTGAGCAAGCGCGCGTATAGCATATTCTCGTTCACATTCGCTGGCGCGACTACACGAGGACTCAAAAGTGATAAACACATAAGCCGCTGAGGAGAAGGTGCAGCGAGAAGCAAAAGAGCATTAAAAAAAAAGAATTTGAAATATCACATCAGCCGTCCGCAGCGCAAACACACAGCATAACTAACGAGCGTTCGCGCCCACCGCAGCCTTGACACACTTCCTACATATTTCTTCAGATCGTCTTTCATGATATATAATACATCCAAGAGAGAGAGAGCGAGTTCATTGGTGGAGTCACAATGCAGAGTGGTCAGCGAGGACAAGAGTGGAAAGAGTGAAATGCCATTTCATTAAGCATTTTTTTTTTTGCCCGATTGTGGCAAAAATAAGATGAAAAAAAAAAGCAACAACACAGTGAAATGTGTTTCGACATTTTTTTTTTCTTCTTCTGTCGCTTGACATTCTTATTCTTTCCTGTCATCTTCCTTCCTTTTTACAATTCGTATCCGCATGCTCATTCTCTTCTCTTTTTACCTTCTCTTTTTCGTCAAACAAGCAATGACACAACGAAAAAGAGTCCGCGTGTCAGAATGAGAAGTGCACTCCGGTAAAGAGCCAGAGAAGAAAGAGAAGCTTTTTCTTTTAGTCAAGGACTACATCTGTTCATCTGACTCAATGAAAACAAAATAAAAATAATAAAGAAACAAAGAAATGAAGTGAGCAGTCATGGAGAACGTCGAATGTGGAGGTATGTGCACACAAAGGAGGAAAAAAAAGTAAAACAATAAGGAACAGAAATAAAAGTAAACTATAAAAGCTAAGAGAAGGGGAGTGACAAAGAGAGAGTGGGCGAGAAAAACGGCGACGGTAACAAGGGGAAAGAGAGAGAGGGAGAGAAAGAGCAAAAGAACGAAAGAATGATATCAGTGAGAAAACCCATAACCACTAAAGTAACAATGCCTTGTGGTCTTCTCGTATCCCCAGTCAATCCTTCACTCCCTCACTTGCAATTATCCTCCGCACTACTCCATGAACCGAGAAGTAGGCGCCGCCCCCAGTCTATGCCCCGCACACACACACACACACACACATTCGCGTATGTGCGGGTGGTGCGTAATGGGTGCTGTCTACTTGCTCATCATCATCTTGACGAACTCCTCGTAGTTGATCTGGCCGTCGCCGTCGACGTCGGCCTCGCGGATCATCTCGTCGACCTCCTCGTCGGTGAGCTTCTCGCCGAGGTTGGTCATGACGTGGCGCAGCTCGGCGGCGCTGATGAAGCCGTTGCCGTCCTTGTCGAAGACGCGGAAGGCCTCCTTGATCTCCTCCTCGCTGTCCGAGTCCTGCATCTTGCGCGCCATCAGCGTGAGGAACTCGGGGAAGTCGATGGTGCCGCTGCCGTCCTGGTCCACCTCGTTGATCATGTCCTGCAGCTCCGCCTCGGTGGGGTTCTGGCCCAGCGAGCGCATCACGGTGCCGAGCTCCTTGGTCGTGATGGTGCCGTCGCCGTCCTTGTCGAAGAGGGAGAAGGCCTCCTTGAACTCGGAGATCTGCTCGTTGGACAGCTGGTCAGCCATGGCTGCGGGCGGGGGTGGGGGCTTGGGGGGTTGGGTTGGGTTGGGTTGGGTCGACTGTGGAATTCCAAAAGAGAAGGAGAGCTGTTGTCGGGGAGGCTTTTGATTCTACAAAAAAAGCGGTATTCTAGGAATGGACAAAGAGTAGTGAATGCGTGCGTGGAGAGGTGGGGTAAAGAAGGCGATAATGCGGAAACGAAAGAGAAATAGGAGAATAAATGAAATGAAGTGACGTATTGTGCTGAGTGCATTGCTGCCTGGGAGCAGGAAGTAGACTACATTATGAGTGTGTGATTGCTGTCGAACACCTGCTCTTTAGAGGAGAGAATGTCACTCTAACCATGTGTGCAAAATAACAAAGATCGTAATAACGTGAAAGCTAAGCCGCAGGCGAGCGTGACAGGAAGGAAATGACCGAAGTCAATGCAGTCACCTTTACTTGGGTCGTTTACTACATTGTACTTGTGCTGTGATGCGATCATTTTTTTTTTTTTTGTGGTGTGCAAATGCTCTCCGAATTACCAGAATTGGACCCTATTCTGTACATACATAACGTCTGACAAGGACGAGGGTGGGAAGAGATGATGCGTGCGGTGCGATAAAGTGTAAAGACAAGTGTGTTCGTTTCTTTTTCAGCGCTGTGCAACGCATCCTTTCTTCTCTTTTGCTTCTTTCCTGTGGTAAAGTAACTTCCCTCCGATCTCTGTCAAAACCGAATCCATTATGCTGAACTGCGTAACGGTTTAACTTCTTCACTTCATAAAAAGAGAGAAAACACACATTTTTTTCTTTCAAGAGAAAACAACAAAAAGTAACAAAAGGCAAGCGGTAGTGAGGGTGGGTAAGCATTTTCCCTTCGTTTTTTTTCTGATTTCATTCAATGAATGCACTTCTCTTCTCTTCTTTCAGACAGCAACACACTCACTGTCTTTCAACCCTTTCTCTTATTTTTCTCATTTTTCCCCTTCGCTTTGCCGAGTGTCGCGTGTACGTTTGACAAAAAGAAGGAAAAAAAGTGGTGGAACAGAAATGGATTGAGATGGGATCACAGTTTTCAGGCTATCAATCGCGACAAACTGAAATTGTGTGTGTGTGTGTGTGTGTGTGTGCGTGTGTGCGTGCTGTCTGTCATTGAATGATTATTTTCCTTGCGTTTTTCATAGTAATCGTTTCTTTGCATACCGTTCGGAGCAGCATGTGTGGGGGCTGTACTTGTGTATGAATGTGCGTATTTCTTTTTGTGCGCCTTTACTATGTGAATACATCGATATAACAATATTCTTTTTTTTTTTATTGACAATGAATGACTTTTTTCTTTCAGTTCAAATTTTCCCATGTCTAAACAACAATTTCAAAAAACAAAACAATAACATGAAAAAATATAGTGCGGGGTGGGTGCTGTCTACTTGCTCATCATCATCTTGACGAACTCCTCGTAGTTGATCTGGCCGTCGCCGTCGACGTCGGCCTCGCGGATCATCTCGTCGACCTCCTCGTCGGTGAGCTTCTCGCCGAGGTTGGTCATGACGTGGCGCAGCTCGGCGGCGCTGATGAAGCCGTTGCCGTCCTTGTCGAAGACGCGGAAGGCCTCCTTGATCTCCTCCTCGCTGTCCGAGTCCTGCATCTTGCGCGCCATCAGCGTGAGGAACTCGGGGAAGTCGATGGTGCCGCTGCCGTCCTGGTCCACCTCGTTGATCATGTCCTGCAGCTCCGCCTCGGTGGGGTTCTGGCCCAGCGAGCGCATCACGGTGCCGAGCTCCTTGGTCGTGATGGTGCCGTCGCCGTCCTTGTCGAAGAGGGAGAAGGCCTCCTTGAACTCGGAGATCTGCTCGTTGGACAGCTGGTCAGCCATGGCTGCGGGCGGGGGTGAGGGCTTGGGGGGTTGGTTGGGTTGTTTGTTTGGTTTTGTTGAAACGATAACGGGAGAGTGCAAGTGCTAACAAAAATCTTTGTGGGAAAGTACAAGAAAGGAAAGCGCGGAGAGAAGAGAGAGAGAGAAAGTTTGGTTAAAATAATCGAACAAACACACAAAGTCCAGAAGCGACGGGGCTCCCCCGGAAGAGTGGCACTTGCAAGGACATTTGCCACTGGTAGAAACGTTCGTGGTGCTTTTTTCGTGCAGTGTTCACTCATTCAGTATTACAATGCCTAAGAACAATATCATCGGCATCACTGTTGTCATACGTAGGCTGCTAACGCACCATACGGCGCGACGACATCACTGCAGGCACATGCGCGATTCTTCCCATAGCTTCTGTTTGAGGCACGTTGCAGTACAAAAGAAAGAAAAGGCAAAAAAAACAACAACAACAAAAAGCACAAGAATACTTAGAAGGAAATCATCGATCAAAAGCAACAGGAATATACAAAGCGAAAACAAGAAGGAAAGAGATAAACACGCACATCTGACAGCGAATACGGAGTAGGGAAGAGACATGGACACGTAATTTGACCCTGCCTTACCGGAAAGGACGACGAAACACAAAACTCGTATCATTCACCAGATAGAAGAAGCGTGATTACAGCAAACACACATACGCACACGCACGTAGGCACGCCACCTCCTACTTGTCCAGCTTGAGATTCTTGGGCTTTGTGTCGGCGCGCACCTGCTCCACCACGTCCCCGATGGGCACCGACGCGAGGACCTTGTTGAGCTGCTCGCGCGCCTCGTCCGTGTAGACGGCGGGCCGCAGCCCCTCGCTGGCGGCGGCGGCGGCGGCGGCCGCGGCGACCTCCCCGTGCGCGGCCGTCTTGGGCGTCAGCTCCGCGCGGAAGTGCTTCATGACGGCGTTGGCGACCTGCCCGCGCTTGGCGGCGACGCTGTGCAGCAGCTCCACCCGCGCCTGGTACGCGAAGACGGCGGTGAAGGGCGCGCAGACGCACACGGCGTGCTGCACGGGGCACGCGGGCGGCGCCTCCGCCGACGACGACGACGACGCGCGCGGCGGCGGCAGCGCTGCCGAGTAGTGCGGGAAGGCCTCGCGCAGCTGCCGGTCCTGCTCCTCCGCCGCCGCGCGCGTGTCGGCGCGAATACGCGCGAAGCGCTCCCGCTCCGCCGCCGCCTGCGCCGCCTTGGTGATCGCGTCGCCGCCCGACGGCGCCTCGCTGGCTGCGGCGGTGGTCGCGTCGTCGCGGCACTCGTCGTCGCCGCCGTGCTCGCTCTCCTCCCTCGCGTCCGTATTGGCCTCCCCGGCGCTGTTACTGTTGTTGTTGTTGTTATCGGCCTCGTCGCTGCCGGAGTCGTCCCCGCGCTCGCGCTCTGCCTCCCCCTCCTCCTCCTCCGCGGCGTCGGCACGCTGCAGCTCCTGCAGCTGCACCTTGGCGAGCGCGTTGCCGTTGACGAGGGCGCCGAGCAGCCGGTCCTCCTCGTCCTGCTCGCCGTACTTGGCGCGGATCTTCTTGAGCTTGCGCGCCTGGTACTTGCTCAGCGGCCGCCCCGGCGCACCCCCGGTGGCGGCGGCGGCTGGAGCCGCCTCCTGCCCCGCGGCCCCCGCCGCTGCTGCTGCGGGCAACTCCGCCGACTTGCCTTTCTTGCCCTTCTTCCCTTTTTTACCCGCCGCCCCCGCTGGTGCCCCTGCTGCTGCTGCTGCGACGGCTGCCGCGGCGGTGTTGGCTGCTGCGGCGGCGCGGTACTGCTGGTGCTGGCGCGCGGCCTGCGTGCGCTTCTTCTGCTCGTACCAGATCTCCTCCATGGTCGGGAAGGACTGCAGCGGTGTGTCGGCCTCGAGCGCGACCCACTCGTCGGCCCCCTCCCCCGCGCCGTCCGCGGGCGCGTGCCCGGCGGTGGCGGCCGCGAGCCAGGCGCGGTCGGCGTGCGGCTCCTCCGTGAAGAAGAGCAGCGCGCAGCCGAGCGCGAGGGGCTGCGGCGTGAGGTGGTGGCGCTCGCCGGTCGTCTCGTACTCGCCGGCCGCGGTGCCGCCCGCGAGCTGGCACGCGCGCACCCACCACGCCCCGACGCTCTGCTTGCGCGACCACGCGCTGCCGTGCGCGACGCACCACGCGCCCGCCTCCTCCAGCGAGCGCCGCGCGATGCGCCCGTCGGCGGCGGTGGCCAGGCAGCGCACGAGGCACGGCAGCGAGCCCGCCTCGCCGCAGCCGACGAGGAAGTCGCCCGGCAGCATCACGCGGCGCACGAGCAGCTCGGTGCTCGAGGCGTCCTTGCCGCGCAGCACCACGTCGCCGGCGCTCGTGCGGAACCAGAGGTACTTCTCCCACCAGAACTTGGCGCGCTCCACCACGATCTCGCGCTTGCTGCCCTGCTTGGCGGCCGTGCGCTCCGCCTTGCGCGCGGCCCCCGCCGCCGCCTTGTCGGTCGCGTCGAGCGTCTTGGCGAGCTTGACGCGGTTCTGCTTGCGGCGCGCAAAGTAGGTGGTCGCGTTGGCGTGCGCGGTCTTGGCGAGGTCGACCTCGACCACCATCGGGTCTACGTCGTGGTCGTTCTCGTCGTCGTAGAGGTCGCGCTCGAGCAGGACCGACATGGCGTTGCGCTCGAGGTGCAGCTCGTGGATCATGTACGCCACGGGGTGCCCCTCCGCGTGCCGCCGCCGCAGCAGCGCCTTGAGGCTCTCCCACTGGATGCCGGTCGCGAGTGCGCCGTTGATCAGCGCGAGGGCCTCGTCGACGCGGTCGGCCGCCAGCATCAGCGCCTCGCCCTTGCGCTCGTTCTCCTCCTGCTCCTGCTCCAGCTTCGAGATGCGCCGCGCGTGGTCGCGCTCAAACTTCTCCCGCTTCCCCTCCGCCTTGCCCTTCTTCTTGTCGTTGTGCTGCGCGATCTTGTCTGTCTCCGCCTTGAGAAAGAAGGCGTCGCAGGCGGCGCCGAAGCTGTCGACAAAGGCCGCCACGACGCCGGGCGCCTTGTGCTGCGCCAGCAGGATGGGTGTGAAGTCGTCGTACGCGACCACCACCGGCGCCGCCGTCGCTGCTGCAGTGGGCGCCGCCGCGGCGGTGGTGGCGGTGGTGGCGGTGGTGTCTGCTGCCTCTGCCGCTGCGGGGGCGGCAGCAGCCTCCGCGCTCGGTGTGGCTCCTTCTTCTTCGGCCGCTGCCGCTGCCGCTGCCGCTGCCGCTGCCGCTGCCGCTGCTGCCATGGCGGCCGCCTTTGCCTGCTGCTTGCCCGCCTTGCGCTTCTTGCTGCTGTGCTCGTCGGTGTACGTGATGAGGTAGGCGCCGCGGGGGAGGGGCGCCTTGGAGATGGCGACGGCGGCGCGCAGGGCCGGCAGCAACGCCTCGAAGAGCGCGTCGCCCTGCTGCTCCAGCACCGCCGCGCGGGGGACGTTCTCCTGGCCGCTCGTCAGCAGCAGGTGCTCCGCGAGCGCGGGCCCGAGGTGGTGCACGCCGCTCAGGATAGAGAGGAGGCGGTCGCCGGCCGCGCTCTGCGCCACCGTCTTGTCCCAGTCCGCCTTGAGCGCGCGCCGCAGCGCCTCCTCCTGCCCTTCCGCGTCCTCGGCGCGGCCTCCTCCGCCGTGGCGGCCGCGGCCTCCTCCGCCGGCGCCTCGGCCTCGACCTGAAAGGGGGCGGTGACGGGGTACTGGCTGCGCACGGCCAGCGTGACGCCCGCGTCCTTGTGCGTGCGCAGCAGCATCAGAATGGTGTAGCTCGCGTCGGTCAGGACGACGTTGCCCTGCCCAAAGAGTTCGACAATGATGTGGAAGCACACGCGCTGCTTCCCCTCCGCGTCGCTGTACGTGTTGCCGCCGAAGCACATGTCGACGGTGCGGTCGTGCTGCAGCTGCGTGACCGCGTCGAGCCGCCACTCCCGCACGTGCTTGCGCACCTTGAGGGTGAACTGCGAGGGCACCTTGGGCTTCTCCCGCACCAGCGACGTCAGGTGCAGCCGCATCCCGTTCTCCAGCAGCACCGTCTGCTTGTTGGCGCCGTGGCCGAACTTGAAGAGAAACGACTTGCCGTCGGCGAGGTCGTAGAGGTTCAGCAGCCGCAGCCCCACCAGCGTCGCGCGCATCTCCTCCACCGTCGCCCGCACGTCAAGGGCTGTCATACGCTGCTTCACCATCTCGCTCGGTGTTGCTGTTTTGCTTACTTGTGCGTGTGTATGCGTCTGTGTGTGTCTCTGTGGGTGTGTGCGCTTTCTGTTGATATTAGCTGGCGTAATTCGGGGAAAAGACGTCGAGAGAAAAAAAGGGTAACCTATCAGTAAATAATTCTACAGACTAGAGCGGTAAAGATAGATTAGAATATATATGTGTATGCTTGTATGACGATGATCCTGTGAAAGAGGCGCAGGTTGCGAGAAGGTAGGGTGATTTCAAGGAAACAAATACAAAGGTCACAGTTTCTCTCTCTGCATACCAGTGTTTTTTGACAAATGCGCGCGATGAACACGTACAAATATAATAACAAAACACACATAGAAGAAAGTGATGGGAAAGCGTGCTTGTAATCGGAGAAAAATGCTCCAGTAAGAGAGGGCATCGACAACATGACCGCTGCGTATCAAACACAACAGCAGGTAATATACCTCCCACACCCGCCCCAAATAAATTACGGTGCGGGCCACAGGGACTCCTAGACGCTGTCATGAGCCCCTCGACGTCGGCGGCCGTCATGCCAATCGCGCAGGCACACACCAGCAGAGGGCACGTCAGGTACGCGTCGTCATGCGTGCCGTAGCTGTAGAAGGCCGTCTTGGGTGCGGGTAAAGATGAACAGCCAGATGGTGACTGTTGCTGCTGCTGCTGCTGCACAATAACGGTGGCCGTGTCCGGCGCAGGGAAGACGACGCGCGGCCCCGTGACGCCGCTGCGGAAGAGGGCCGCGCCGAGGTGGCGGGCGGCGTCCACGCGGCGCGGCAGCAGCGCCTTGTCTTCGTGCTCACCATCGACATCTGGTGAAGGATGTTGCTGCTGCTGCTGCTGCTCCTTCTCCTCCCCCCCACTGCCGCGCTTCTTACTCTTCTCTTCCAGGTGCTTCCAGTAGTGTCTGACGGTGATGGCGAGGCTGATGTCGTTGCGGCACTGGTCGCCTCCGCGCCTCTTGCGGTCCCTCCGCTCGGCGCCCTTCCCGGCCGTAGCGCTCGGCCGCGATCCTTCCCCTCTGCTGCTGCTGCCATCGCTTCCGCCGCTGCTGCTGTTATTGCCAGCGCTGTCTGCGGGCGCCGCGCCGCCGCCGCCCCGCCGCGTGCCCTCCTCTATCAGCACCTCGCCCCGGCGCGCGGCGAAGTCTCGGAGGCGGAGGCGCATCTGCTCCAGGAGGGCGTAGCGCTCGTCCCACAGCCGCCGCATGCCGGCGCGCCCGAGGCTCAGCGCCGTGATGAAGAGGTCCACCACCGGCGCCGCGCTCGCGCGCCCCGCGTACACCGCCGCCGCCTGCGCCACGCGCCGCTCGTCCGGCGAGACAAGCACCGCGCCGCCGACGGGCACCGAGGAAGTTCTTGTCGCCCGACTGCACGACGTAGTCCACACGCCCCTCGCGGCAGGCGGCGTCGAGCGCGCGCATCACCGGCCGGCTCTGCACCCCGTACGCGTTGTTCACCACCAGCGGCACCCCGCGGCGGCGGCAGAGGCGCGCCAGCGGCAGCACAGGGTCCGGCAGCCGCGGCGCGAAGCAGCTCGTCGTCGCCAGCACGCACAGCACGCGCCGCGCGCCGCCGACGGCCTCCATCGCGGCCTCCACGTCGTCGACGCACAGCTGCAGAAAGTACGGGTGCGGCGTCTCCCGCGCGTCCCGGCGGCGCCGCGGCCGCCCGTCGGCCCCAGCAGCGGCGCGGGGCGCAGCGCCACCGGCCACGGAGTGAACCCCGCCGCCTCCACGCTCTTGAGCGCCGTCTTCTGGTCGACGCGCGGCCACAGTACGTAGCGGCACTCGCCCGCTTCGCCCTCCGCCGCCCCGCAGCGCTCGGCGTGCACGGCGCGCAGGGCGAGGGCGATCGTCATGCCGGTCGCCATGGGCACAACGCACGCCGCGCGCGCCGCCGCGAGCCCCGCCGCCCGCACAAAGTCGAGCAGCATCGCGTCGGTGAGGCGGTAGAGGAGGCTGCTGCCGGCGGCCTTGGGCTGGTCGCTCGCGAGGTCGCCGGAGCGGCCCACGCCGTGGCTGAGGCCGTAGTGCCGGCGCCGCACCATCTCGCACACCACGCGCCCCTCGCGCTCCCCGGCGCTCGCGTGCGCCGCGAAGTTGTTAGAGTCCATGAGCGCGAGCGTGTGCAGCAGCGCCTCGATGACGGCGTCCGGCAGCCCCGCCTCCCGCGCGCGCCGCTGCGCCAGCACCGAGCGCACCTCCCGCTGCACCTGCCGCAGCGACTCCGCCCCCGCGTCGAGGTAGCGCTGCGTCACCAGGCCCCGCGCCAGCGACACGCTCTCCGCGTCCATCGCGCAGCGGAAAATGAAACACGTTGGGGGAAGAAGCAATCGAGGAATGAGGCCTTGTTGTTCACTCGGCGCCAGACAGCGTGTGTCTTGAAGAGTTTGTTTCTGCTGCTGATGAGGTAGTGCTTCTGCAGAAAAAGTGAAAAGGGACAGCGAATGTGAGTGAGTGAATGCGCGCATACGCAGAGAAGTGAGAGGAGGAAACTTTGACAATTTGGCGATGACCCACAAGAATAAATGTGTCAAAGTGATTTGCGTAGTGAGCACAGTCAGCAAGAAAAGGCCTAATGAATGAATTGGAGGAGCAAAGACACTCAAACAAATATAAAACATCCAAAAGAAAAGAAAAATGAGATGCATCATCCGCGTAGACTGGAGTGTACGAAGACGGCGGACTAGGCTCCCTAGTCGCCGTCCGACACATTCAACCATGCACAATCTCATACCTTCTTTTAGTTTTTTTTTTCTTTACCAGTGCACACACACTCACACATATATTTTCTTTCCGTAATTATCGATTAATCTATTCGTTTAAATGTATGTCTCTGATGAGGCAGCAATGAAGTAAGAAGAACAAAAGTGGGCGACGCAAAGTCTACGTAACACGTGTAGATAACTGTGGGAGGTGGATTGCGGGTCTTCGCTTGTTTTCCCCGTCCCCCCCGCCACCCAGCCGCACTTGCACCTGCAACGCAGTTACACACATTCACGCACGCAGGCGCTAGACGGCGTAGCTGGTGATGGTGCTGCCGTGCGCCACCGCCACCGGCACGCGGTGGTGTGCGCCGCTGTCGCCGCCGTCCTCCGCCCGCGTCCCCGGCGGCGGCAGCGCGGCCACCGCCTCCACAACAGCTCCCACTGAACACAGAAAGTGCACCGCGCCGCCTCACCGTCGCCCGCCGCCGCCGCCGCCGCCGCGCCGACGGAGGCGTTGGCGAAGGCCGCCGCGAGGTCGTCGCTCGCGCCGCTGTCGGCGGTGTCCGTGACGCGCGCGGCGGCGCCGGCGGCCGCGGTAGCCTGGAAGAGCGGGATGGCGTGCAGTGCGTCGCCGGCGCTGCAGAGGGCGACGGCGCCCTTGCCGGGGTCGCACAGCACGCGCACGGCGGAGAAGGCGCCGCCGCTGTGGCCCTGCGGCTGCTGCTGCTGCTGCTGCTGCTGGGCGTCGGGGCCGTGCGTCGTCGCGCCGGCGTAGCGCGCGTCGTCGCTGGAGGTGGCGAGACGGCGGCTGAAGCAGCGCACGGCGGCGGCCGGGACGGCGGAGGGGCCGCGCGGGGGGTGGCCGTAGTGCCGCGCGCGCCCGTGCGGCGCCCCCAGCGTGAGCTCCGGCAGCACCGCCCCGTCGATGACGCACCACCACGCGAGCGCGCCCGCGCGGCCCAGCGGTGGAGGCACCGCGGCGGCGGCGGTGGTGGAGGCGGAGCGGCTTGCAGAGTAGTTGCCGCTGCTGCCGCTGCCGCTGTCGGTGCCGGCCTGGCGCCGCCGCAGCTGCCCCAGCGTGAGGCCCGCGTCGACAGCGGCGGTGGCGGAGGCGGCGGCGCGGGGGTCGAGCTGCGGCTGGCGCACCGCCTCGGCCGCGCGCGCGGCGCCGACGAGCACGACGGACATGGCGCCGCTGCCGGGGTTGTAGACGATGGCCGCGTCGTTGACGCACACGCCGTCGCGCAGGGCGGCGGGGGTGGCCGGCCGCGCCTGCAGCCGCACGTCCGTGAGCTCGTAGCGGTACAGCACGTGCGGCGCCGCCTCCGGGGCGTCGGCCATCAGCCGGCCGGAGGCGTCGTCGTCGCCGGGGCGCGTCAGCAGGCGGGAGGCGCCGGCGGGCACGAGCGAGGTGTCGAGGGCGGCGCTGGCGGGGGCCGACTGCCGGCGCGCGCGCATCTCCCGCAGCAGCGCGACGGAGCCGCCGTCGAGGCAGCGCCGCACGTACCGCACGTCACCGTCGGCCAGCACGACGAGGAAGGCGACGTCGGCGTCGAAGGCGGCCGCGCGGCGCTCCGGCGGCAGCGTGCACACCACCTCGGCCCCGGGGGCGAGAAGACGAAGACGTCGCTGAGGCCACGGCGCAGCAGCGAGAGCGGGGAGCGCTGGGCGGCCGCCGCGCAGAGGGAGGGGTGCACGCGCTGCGTGTCCACCGCGACGACGGCGGCGCTGGTGGCGGCGACGATGAGCTCCGGGCGGCCGGCGGGGTCGAGCACGATGCGCACGTCGCGCACCGCCGCCCACTCGCCGACGCGCCCGCCGCTCCACTCCAGCAGCGGCCGCTCCGCCAGACGCGTCAGCGCGCCGCCGCCCAGCAGGAACACCAGCACGCTCCCCGCCGTCGTGCCCACCACCCCCAGCGCGTACGGCGCCGACGCCGCCCCAGAGGCCCCGGGCAGCGCCGCCACCGCCAGCGACGCCACCCGACCGACCGTCAGCGCGAGCGACAGACGCGCCGGCGCTGCCGTGGCGGGCGCCGCGCCGGCCGCGCCCTCCCGCAGCAGCGAGCGCAGGTAGCCGACGCCTTTAGCCGCCGCCGCCGGGGCGCTCTCGCAACGGCCGCCGCTGCCGAGGTCGCTGCCGACGACGCTGACGGTGGTGCCGCCGGCCGCGACGAGCAGGGGGGCCGCGCCGGCCAGCCGGACGCTGCACACGTGCGTGACGGCGTGCGGCAACGTGCGCGCCCCAAGGTGCGTCAGCGCGGCGTCGCCGGCGCTTGCGCTCATTGTTAGGGGAGTAGCCGTGGAGAGGGTGGAGGGTTGCAGGACTTTCGAGCTGCAAACAAAGATTTTGCTTTAGTGCACGCGGTAAACCTGTAGGGGGGCGGGAGACCAGTGGGCGCCGCGAGAGTCCTGGTAGAAGAAACAAACAAATAAAGTACGAAATGTTAAACCAACAGCGCGAGTGTGTTGGGTACTGTATGCTGTTGCCGGTACGTGTGAATATTTAGGAGGAGGCCAATTGGAGAGAAGAACAAGTGAACGGGAGGCGCCTCACAACATGCAAAAAGCAGCCAGTCACGCTGAAAAAATAATAACGCACAGCTATATACAGAAGTCCGCCACAGAACACCCACGGAGAGACAAATACCTTCATTTCCAGGTGTGAGCGCCACATAGAAAAAGTTTTCATGGAGAAACAACTGATCTCGAGATGAAAAACAAGAACTCACTAGTACACATATCACTTTAGCGTAGCTACACACACAGTGCCCTCTTCCCTATTTGTTTAGTACTTTCCTTTTTTCTCATCTGTTCTTTTATTTTTCATCTTCAAACATAAAGTGCAGCGTTGAAATCTATCAAGCGAATGATATAGTTCGAAAGCAAGCACTACTTGTTGAAAAAGAAAAAAAAGAAATAAAACGTTAAAAAATCAATTATGATGAAAAGAAAGAATTGTTAAAAAAGGAACACAAGAGGGTGAAGTTACAAGCGACTTGTAAGAAGCTGCCTACACCTCTTGTGACACCCAGGATCAAGCCAGGAGCGACAGACAACCACGACACAACACAAACATACACACACTTAGGCGTGTGTGTGGGCGTATCGCGAGTTGCGAATAAGCTTATCTTTCTCTCTTTTATCCGCGCCTGGCGTGGTACTGCGAAAAGCGGGGGAAAAAAGAGAAGCGCACCGTCCAAACGCGCGCATACACCACTCGGTAATGTGTCAGCAGAGGATAGTCTGCAACGAATACGTGCAGCATTTGTTGATCCACGGCGAGATTCTGGGAATGTTAAAAAGAAACCAATAATAAAAAGTTAAAATATAATTGCTGTTTTGACAGGAAAAGGAAAAAAAAAATAAAGTTAAATAATTTATGGTTGTGCGGCGGGAAGAAAGAAAAGAATAATTTGAGATCTTTTACGAAATTGTACAACCTAACAAAAGAAAGCACGATGAAAATCTCTGGATTATTCTTCTCTTTCTAGCACACAACCATTGATTATGTGAAAAAAAAAACAACTTCTTTTTTATTTTTTACCATTTCTCTCCCTGTACGGGGTACTCACACACACACACACAGACACACAGCGGCACTCACGTTGGAGGCATATCGTTGTGCGCCGCAACAGAAAGTACCGTGGTGGCGGCGCGTGGCGTGGTGGTCATGGCGGTGGGCGCGGCTACTTGAAGACGCGGCCGTCGAGCACCGGGCGCGGGATGGTGGGGCCCTCCCAGCACAGGTAGTCGGTGATCTTGTCCTTCTGCGCCTGCACGTCGGGGATCTCCTCCCAGTCGAAGAGCTCCGTGTCGACGACGTCGAGCACCACCTCGGGCAGGCCCTTGCCGCGGAACACCCACAGCGCCACCAGGTCGTGCTGCGTCTCCTCGCCGATGATCAGCACGACGCCGAAGGCGTACTTGCGCACGTGCTCCATGCGCTGGAACCAGCCGCGGGCGAGGTTGGAGGTCATGAAGACCTTGGTGTTCTCCTCGTTGTACTTGTAGCGGCACCAGAAGCACGAGTAGCCGGCGGGGTCGTAGTGCTGGAAGAAGTAGGGCGCGGCGACGGTGCGGGTGTCGTTGTTGCTGTACTCGCGCTTGAAGGCGTCGAGCACAAAGTCGCTGGGCGGCAGCGAGTCGAGCGGGTTCGGCTTCTTCTTGTCCTCCGCCGGCTTCTCCTCCTCCTCGTCGTCGTCCTTCTTGGCCTTCTTCTCCTTCTTGGGCTCCGCCTTGGGCTTCTCCGCCTTGGGCGGCTTGACGACGCCGAAGCTGCCGCCGAACTTGGCGAGCGCGTCGACGGTCTTCTGCTGGTGCATCACGGTGTTGTACAGGCGGAAGACGCCCTTGTACTTCTTGGCCAGCGCCTCGGCGTGCGCGGGGCACAGGCGGAAGATCCACTGCAGCCCGAAGGCGACGGAGATGTCCGCGATGGTCATGCGCTCGCCCACAAGGAACGTGCGCGTCTCCATCCACGTCTCCAGCCCGGCGAACACCTCCTCGGCGTCGGCGAGCGCGTTGGCGGGCGCCGGGACGCCCATGAAGCCCTCGAGCAGGTACGGCAGCGCGACCTTGTCGATCTCGCTGGAGGCGAAGTCGAGCCACATGTCGACCTGCGACTGCTGGAAGGGCGAGTTGCCGTAGAGCTTGGCGCCAGACTTCTCGACACGGGCGATGTGGCGGAGGATGGCGTTGGACTCGAAGATGTAGCCCTCCTCGGTCTGCAGCACCGGGAAGCGCATGCAGGGGGAGCAGTTGCGCTGGAAGTCGGGCGTCTCGTTCTCCACGCCGTACTCGCACTGGCGGAACTCGAGATCAACGCCGGCGAAGTTGGCGGCGGCGAAGATCTTGATGGTGCGGGCGTTCTCGGGGTGGAAGCCGGAAAGGAGGGTGAGCGGCATGGCTGCGGGTGGGGTGGGCTTTGGGGTGGTGGGCTTGTTGAGCTTGCTGAGAGAGCGGTTCTGGTTGGGTAGGGGAAGGTGGGAAGAGAACGGTGGAAAGAAAGGGTGGTTGACCGTGAGCCAGTGAGCGCAAGAGGGAGCGATACAGCGACAAAGGGGTGGAATGCCGTGTGAGAGGAATGAGTGGACGGCCGCCCGAAGAGCGGCTGCGCCACAGTGCACGAGAGAGAGAGAGGGAAGGAGAGACAGCAGGAAGTGAACGCATTGGTGCGATGAATGCAAAAATTGTGCAGGGAAGAGTTGCCAGTGCTAGTGATGTGTAGGTGTGCCCAAGGCTGCTAAACAGTCTTCACTGCTCAGGATGACGCGTGATAGTTTAAGATTCCTTTCGCATAATATGTTTTCTTCTGTTGTTTGGAAAAAAAACAGAAAGATGATAAGTTTTTTTCCCACTGGTTTTAGAGACATTGCATTTAAGAGTTAAAAGACAATTACTGGTGGTGGTGGGTGGGTGGAGAAGAAAAGTAATTTGTGCGCTTAAAAATCGGAGGTCGGGTTTCCCGCGCTTGTCTTATGAGACCCACTTTTGAGTCAAAACGGACTTCATCCCTAGCACACCGATAAAATAACAGACAAAGAATAAAACAGATGATTAGGCGGCGATGTGGAGGCAGCTACGCCCACCTGTGCCGATGGCCCCTGCTGGCGAAGGGGTGCTAGGGCGCTAGTGCCGCTGTGGGGCGAGCGGATGGGTGGGGTGCCGCCTCCGCACCGACACGGATTACTGAAAGTTAGTTAGAGACAAAGGAAGTAAAAAAAAAAAAAAAAAAAAGATGTGGCGGCGGCGGCGGTGGGCGCGGCTACTTGAAGACGCGGCCGTCGAGCACCGGGCGCGGGATGGTGGGGCCCTCCCAGCACAGGTAGTCGGTGATCTTGTCCTTCTGCGCCTGCACGTCGGGGATCTCCTCCCAGTCGAAGAGCTCCGTGTCGACGACGTCGAGCACCACCTCGGGCAGGCCCTTGCCGCGGAACACCCACAGCGCCACCAGGTCGTGCTGCGTCTCCTCGCCGATGATCAGCACGACGCCGAAGGCGTACTTGCGCACGTGCTCCATGCGCTGGAACCAGCCGCGGGCGAGGTTGGAGGTCATGAAGACCTTGGTGTTCTCCTCGTTGTACTTGTAGCGGCACCAGAAGCACGAGTAGCCGGCGGGGTCGTAGTGCTGGAAGAAGTAGGGCGCGGCGACGGTGCGGGTGTCGTTGTTGCTGTACTCGCGCTTGAAGGCGTCGAGCACAAAGTCGCTGGGCGGCAGCGAGTCGAGCGGGTTCGGCTTCTTCTTGTCCTCCGCCGGCTTCTCCTCCTCCTCGTCGTCGTCCTTCTTGGCCTTCTTCTCCTTCTTGGGCTCCGCCTTGGGCTTCTCCGCCTTGGGCGGCTTGACGACGCCGAAGCTGCCGCCGAACTTGGCGAGCGCGTCGACGGTCTTCTGCTGGTGCATCACGGTGTTGTACAGGCGGAAGACGCCCTTGTACTTCTTGGCCAGCGCCTCGGCGTGCGCGGGGCACAGGCGGAAGATCCACTGCAGCCCGAAGGCGACGGAGATGTCCGCGATGGTCATGCGCTCGCCCACAAGGAACGTGCGCGTCTCCATCCACGTCTCCAGCCCGGCGAACACCTCCTCAACAGCCTCAAGGGTGCCCTGTGGGGCGGGGATGCCGCGAAATGCTTCCATGAGGTACGGCTGAGCGACCTTGTCGATCTCGCTGGAGGCGAAGTCGAGCCACATGTCGACCTGCGACTGCTGGAAGGGCGAGTTGCCGTAGAGCTTGGCGCCAGACTTCTCGACGCGGGCGATGTAGCGGAGGATGGCGTTGGACTCGAAGATGTGCCCCTCCTCCGTCACGAGGACGGGGTAGCGCATACACGGAGAGAAGTTCCGCTGGTACTCGGGCGTCTCGTTCTCCACGCCGTAGTCGCAGGCGCGCAGCTGAATGTCAACACCAGCGAAGTTGGCAGCGGCGAAGATCTTGATGGACCGCGCGTTCTCGCTGCGGGTACCCGTCCAAAGTGAGAGAGACATTGTTGTCGGAGGGGTGCCGAAGTTCTTTGATGTGGTACAGTCGGTGAAAAGTGTTTTTTTTTTCTGTTTGTTTCGTGTGCTGAAGCGCTTCTCTGACAAGAGTGTTGCTTTGGGGTTCTGAAGTTAGGTTGTGTGAGAGATATCGGCGACAAGAAATGGTTTGTTTGAAGCGTTATCATATCTGTGTAGTGGCAAGAAGTGCACATAACATAACCTATTAAGCAACCATAATGAAGGGGACGCGTACGTGCCTGCTGCGGAAGGAGAAAGTCTGTACCCCGCAGTGTATGATGATGGAGGAGCCTGCACCGTGGCCAGAAAAGTTTGTACGGATGCGCCACAACGAGACAACACGCGAACACCGTTTGGAGAGAGCGGTGCTGTGCGCACACAACTTTTCCCTCTGTAATTCCAGCTAGCGCAGGATGGCGAGGACGAAGAAGACCTCTATTTTCGTTTCTAAACTTCTGCCCGTTTACCAGGAGAAACTGAAAGTAGTACGACAAGGAAGAAGTGATAATCCCAAGTAGAGGGTTTTGACAAGAAAGAAGAGGGGAAAAAAAAAAAAGAGCACGTAACAAAGAAAGAGCTTAGTTAATTAGTGCTGCTTTCTTTGACCGCCGTCACATCTGAAGGAGGCAACGTGAAAAAAGGAAAGGAGAAACATACGGTCACGCATCATAACAAGACAACAGAACGAAAGACAAAAGAAAGGAGGGGGGGGGGGGGACGAAAACAGGATGAGAAGAAAAGAGGTGCAGAGCAGTGGTGTCAGGGGCCGCCGAGAGCAACAGTGAGAGCCACTCAACGCCGATGCGCCGGACACACTCGCGTGCGCCACTTTCCTCCTGCGTCTCAGGGTTGCGACGCGCCACGTCCACTGAGGGTCGGGGTAGCCTTTACCATGTAAGGCGCGTGCGTGCACGGAAAACCAAAGGAGGAGAAACAAGGACGTATATAGATGATTAGGCGGCGATGTGGAGGCAGCTACGCCCACCTGTGCCGATGGCCCCTGCTGGCGAAGGGGTGCTAGGGCGCTAGTGCCGCTGTGGGCGAGCGGATGGGTGGGGTGCCGCCTCCGCACCGACACGGATTACTGAAAGTTAGTTAGAGACAAAGGAAGTAAAAAAAAAAAAAAAAAAAAAGATGTGGCGGCGGCGGCGGTGGGCGCGGCTACTTGAAGACGCGGCCGTCGAGCACCGGGCGCGGGATGGTGGGGCCCTCCCAGCACAGGTAGTCGGTGATCTTGTCCTTCTGCGCCTGCACGTCGGGGATCTCCTCCCAGTCGAAGAGCTCCGTGTCGACGACGTCGAGCACCACCTCGGGCAGGCCCTTGCCGCGGAACACCCACAGCGCCACCAGGTCGTGCTGCGTCTCCTCGCCGATGATCAGCACGACGCCGAAGGCGTACTTGCGCACGTGCTCCATGCGCTGGAACCAGCCGCGGGCGAGGTTGGAGGTCATGAAGACCTTGGTGTTCTCCTCGTTGTACTTGTAGCGGCACCAGAAGCACGAGTAGCCGGCGGGGTCGTAGTGCTGGAAGAAGTAGGGCGCGGCGACGGTGCGGGTGTCGTTGTTGCTGTACTCGCGCTTGAAGGCGTCGAGCACAAAGTCGCTGGGCGGCAGCGAGTCGAGCGGGTTCGGCTTCTTCTTGTCCTCCGCCGGCTTCTCCTCCTCCTCGTCGTCGTCCTTCTTGGCCTTCTTCTCCTTCTTGGGCTCCGCCTTGGGCTTCTCCGCCTTGGGCGGCTTGACGACGCCGAAGCTGCCGCCGAACTTGGCGAGCGCGTCGACGGTCTTCTGCTGGTGCATCACGGTGTTGTACAGGCGGAAGACGCCCTTGTACTTCTTGGCCAGCGCCTCGGCGTGCGCGGGGCACAGGCGGAAGATCCACTGCAGCCCGAAGGCGACGGAGATGTCCGCGATGGTCATGCGCTCGCCCACAAGGAACGTGCGCGTCTCCATCCACGTCTCCAGCCCGGCGAACACCTCCTCAACAGCCTCAAGGGTGCCCTGTGGGGCGGGGATGCCGCGAAATGCTTCCATGAGGTACGGCTGAGCGACCTTGTCGATCTCGCTGGAGGCGAAGTCGAGCCACATGTCGACCTGCGACTGCTGGAAGGGCGAGTTGCCGTAGAGCTTGGCGCCAGACTTCTCGACGCGGGCGATGTAGCGGAGGATGGCGTTGGACTCGAAGATGTGCCCCTCCTCCGTCACGAGGACGGGGTAGCGCATACACGGAGAGAAGTTCCGCTGGTACTCGGGCGTCTCGTTCTCCACGCCGTAGTCGCAGGCGCGCAGCTGAATGTCAACACCAGCGAAGTTGGCAGCGGCGAAGATCTTGATGGACCGCGCGTTCTCGCTGCGGGTACCCGTCCAAAGTGAGAGAGACATTGTTGTCGGAGGGGTGCCGAAGTTCTTTGATGTGGTACAGTCGGTGAAAAGTGTTTTTTTTTTCTGTTTGTTTCGTGTGCTGAAGCGCTTCTCTGACAAGAGTGTTGCTTTGGGGTTCTGAAGTTAGGTTGTGTGAGAGATATCGGCGACAAGAAATGGTTTGTTTGAAGCGTTATCATATCTGTGTAGTGGCAAGAAGTGCACATAACATAACCTATTAAGCAACCATAATGAAGGGGACGCGTACGTGCCTGCCTGCGGAAGGAGAAAGTCTGTACCCCGCAGTGTATGATGATGGAGGAGCCTGCACCGTGGCCAGAAAAGTTTGTACGGATGCGCCACAACGAGACAACACGCGAACACCGTTTGGAGAGAGCGGTGCTGTGCGCACACAACTTTTCCCTCTGTAATTCCAGCTAGCGCAGGATGGCGAGGACGAAGAAGACCTCTATTTTCGTTTCTAAACTTCTGCCCGTTTACCAGGAGAAACTGAAAGTAGTACGACAAGGAAGAAGTGATAATCCCAAGTAGAGGGTTTTGACAAGAAAGAAGAGGGGAAAAAAAAAAAAGAGCACGTAACAAAGAAAGAGCTTAGTTAATTAGTGCTGCTTTCTTTGACCGCCGTCACATCTGAAGGAGGCAACGTGAAAAAAGGAAAGGAGAAACATACGGTCACGCATCATAACAAGACAACAGAACGAAAGACAAAAGAAAGGAGGGGGGGGGGGACGAAAACAGGATGAGAAGAAAAGAGGTGCAGAGCAGTGGTGTCAGGGGCCGCCGAGAGCAACAGTGAGAGCCACTCAACGCCGATGCGCCGGACACACTCGCGTGCGCCACTTTCCTCCTGCGTCTCAGGGTTGCGACGCGCCACGTCCACTGAGGGTCGGGGTAGCCTTTACCATGTAAGGCGCGTGCGTGCACGGAAAACCAAAGGAGGAGAAACAAGGACGTATATAGATGATTAGGCGGCGATGTGGAGGCAGCTACGCCCACCTGTGCCGATGGCCCCTGCTGGCGAAGGGGTGCTAGGGCGCTAGTGCCGCTGTGGGGCGAGCGGATGGGTGGGGTGCCGCCTCCGCACCGACACGGATTACTGAAAGTTAGTTAGAGACAAAGGAAGTAAAAAAAAAAAAAAAAAAGATGTGGCGGCGGCGGCGGTGGGCGCGGCTACTTGAAGACGCGGCCGTCGAGCACCGGGCGCGGGATGGTGGGGCCCTCCCAGCACAGGTAGTCGGTGATCTTGTCCTTCTGCGCCTGCACGTCGGGGATCTCCTCCCAGTCGAAGAGCTCCGTGTCGACGACGTCGAGCACCACCTCGGGCAGGCCCTTGCCGCGGAACACCCACAGCGCCACCAGGTCGTGCTGCGTCTCCTCGCCGATGATCAGCACGACGCCGAAGGCGTACTTGCGCACGTGCTCCATGCGCTGGAACCAGCCGCGGGCGAGGTTGGAGGTCATGAAGACCTTGGTGTTCTCCTCGTTGTACTTGTAGCGGCACCAGAAGCACGAGTAGCCGGCGGGGTCGTAGTGCTGGAAGAAGTAGGGCGCGGCGACGGTGCGGGTGTCGTTGTTGCTGTACTCGCGCTTGAAGGCGTCGAGCACAAAGTCGCTGGGCGGCAGCGAGTCGAGCGGGTTCGGCTTCTTCTTGTCCTCCGCCGGCTTCTCCTCCTCCTCGTCGTCGTCCTTCTTGGCCTTCTTCTCCTTCTTGGGCTCCGCCTTGGGCTTCTCCGCCTTGGGCGGCTTGACGACGCCGAAGCTGCCGCCGAACTTGGCGAGCGCGTCGACGGTCTTCTGCTGGTGCATCACGGTGTTGTACAGGCGGAAGACGCCCTTGTACTTCTTGGCCAGCGCCTCGGCGTGCGCGGGGCACAGGCGGAAGATCCACTGCAGCCCGAAGGCGACGGAGATGTCCGCGATGGTCATGCGCTCGCCCACAAGGAACGTGCGCGTCTCCATCCACGTCTCCAGCCCGGCGAACACCTCCTCGACCGTGTGGAGAGCATCGGCGGGGGCAGGAATGTTGACAAAGTACTCGAGGAGAAAAGGCTTCGCGGCGCTGTCGAGCTCGCTGGAGGCGAAGTCGAGCCACATGTCGACCTGCGACTGCTGGAAGGGCGAGTTGCCGTAGAGCTTGGCGCCGGACTTCTCGACGCGGGCGATGTGGCGGAGGATGGAGTTGGACTCGAAGATGTAGCCCTCCTCGGTCTGCAGCACCGGGAAGCGCATGCAGGGGGAGCAGTTGCGCTGAAAGTCGGGCGTCTCGTTGTCGACACCCATTTGGCTCGCGCGGAGCTCGAGATCAACGCCGGCGAAGTTGGCGGCGGCGAAGATCTTGATGGTGCGCGCGTTCTCGGGGTGCGGGGCGGCGAACAGAGTGAGCGGCATGGCTGCGGGTGGGGTGGGGTTGGTGGTAGTGGTGACGGTGGAGGGAAGGCGGTGTAGGGATTGCTAAGGTTGACGGTAGTTGACTAGCTTTCTTTCTGGTATTAGAAATGAAGCGTTGGAATGGCAGAGAGAAGTAGTGATTGAAGCAGTAAAGAAAGAAAAGATTCGTGTTAAAGCAAGTCAACGTACACACACATTACGGCTGAAGGAGCAAATAATATCACACACACTCACACACACAGAGAATGTACGCCAGCTGACTGTGCGTGAGTGTATCTGTGTGTGCTGATAGCAGCTAGAGTTGTATCGCAGACGGGGTCTGTGGACACACAAGGAAGTGCGCAACAAAGGCCGCGCTGAAGTGTTTCATTCAGTGCGACAAGATTCATACACACACACACCACACAAAGCGGTAATAACTAACCACATTTTTTACGATCACTTTTTAATTCTCGGTTTTACGGGTTATCGTGGATAAAACAATCGAATGCGTAGCGGGTAGCCAACATGGTGGAGGGGAGAGGGGGGGGGGGGGGAGGGAGGGAAGGTGAGGTGTGCGTGATAAAAAGCAGTCGGTAGAGGAAAATGTCACACATTCGCCGTGCGTGCGAGCCTGCTCAGCGGGAAGACAACGTCAACTCCACGGCTTCTGCGGAATCACAACACCCAGGCCCTTCCTTGCATTTGAGAGTGTGCTTCCGCCGAGACCACTCCGCAATTTGTGATGACACCAAGAAACTACAGTTCTGCTTTTTTTTTTCCCCCTTCACATCTATGGCGGAAAGTCATCTCTGCCGAGTCGCGCGTTCGGTTAGGGAGACGGCGCCCCCGCGCTGTTCTTGTAGTACGCCTCCCACTTCTGCTTCCAGCGCAAGTACGCCTCCGGCGACGCAAACGGCAGGTGGCTCTCCATGAACATGGGTGGGTCGGTGAGGCGTGACGACGAGCTGGCGCCTCCGGAGGCCCCAGCCGGCGTCGAGGCCCCGGAGGCGGAGGCGGAGGCGGAGGAGGGCGAGAAGGGCGTCGCGGCCGCGTTGAGCGGCGTCCCGCCCTCGCGGCGCGCGTTGTTGCTGACGGTCTGGTAGGTGAAGCGCGTCGCGTTGGGCTGCGCGCCGCTGCCGGCGGTGACGGGGCCGGTGGGGGCCGGCAGCGGCGGCAGCCCCGGGCGGCCGGAGGGGCCCGCGGGGGCGAGGGCGGGCTCCGGTGGCGGCGTGTGGGGCTGCGTGGGCCGGCCGGCGGCGGGAGCAGCCGAGGAGAGGTGCTGCTGGCGCTGGTGCTGCTGGAGGTATTGCTGCTGCACCTGTCGCAGGGCGTCGCGCTCCGCGTCAGAGATGACGACCTGCAGCGGCCGCTCCGCCTCGGGCGCGAAGAAGGCGAGCGAGGAGTGCCCGCGGCGCGACGACACCCCGGCGCGGCTCCTGTCGACGGACCCCGCGGACGACTGCGCCGAGTCGTCGGCCGCGCGGTCGGTGGTGGCGGTGGTGTCGGTGGCCGTGTTGAGCTCGGAGGCGAAGGAGATGTCGCACGCGCCGACGCCGCTCGCGTCGTTAGGGTTCGCCGGGGCCGGGGAGGACGAAGCTTGCTGCTGCTGCTGCTGCTGCAGTAGTTGCTGTTGTTGCTGCTGCTGCCGCCTCATCGCGTCGCGCACAAACGAGATGACCTCGTCCTCGGCGGTGTCAGAGGACGGGTGGAAGGGCGTGAGGCGCGCGGAGGACGCGTCGGTGCCGTCGGTGAGGTCGATGCTGTCGGCGAAGCCTTTGCTGCTCGCGCTCAGCCCCGCCGGTGGCGGAGCGCTGGGGGCTGCGGTGCCGCCCTGCCCGTGGGGGTTGGCGACGGCGGCGGGCGTCGGAGGCGGAATGACGGGAAAGGCGCCTGGGAACGGCGAGACGGTGAACTTTGACAGAAACGGGTCCGCGCCGTACGCCCGCGGAGGCGCCTGCGCGTGCCGCGGCTGGTAGCCGCCGCCGCCGCCGCCGCCACTGCCGTACCATTGCTGAAACGTACTCACGTTATTGTTGCCATAGAAGGGGCCGAATGGTGCGCCGCCGCCACCGTCCGCGCCGGCCCACGCGGGGGAGGGGTAGGCGGCCCCAAAATCACCAGCGTGCATCATGAGCTGCTGCTGGTGCTGCTGTGCCATGGCTGCCATCTGCGCCTGCTGCATCGCCATCATCTGTTGTTGCTGCTGGTAGAGGAACATCTGCTGCTGCTGGCTCCGCGGGTCCCACGGCTCCGACGCCCCCCGCTGCTGCGTCATCACCGCCTGCTGCCGCTGAAGCTGCTCCGCCATCTCCTTGTGCCGCTTGATCTGGTTGAGCACGACCATGATGAGCTGCTGCGTGTACTCGCGCCGCCGTGTCGCCGCCAGCTGCGCGCGCTCCGCCTCCGCCCGCGCCGCCGCGGCCTCGTCGCTCTCGTCGCCGCTGGCCGCCCCGCCGTGGACGGCGCGCGAGGAGATCTGCGGGATGACCTTTGTGTGCTGGATGAGCTCGCGCACCAGCTCCAGCTGCGTCGTCGTCACGTCGCTGCGGCTGCACAGCTCCATGATCTTGGCGTAGAGCGCGAGCTCCCGATTCACAGTGTTCTCGCCGCTGTTGTTGTTGTTGCCGGCACTGTTGTCGCCGCTATCGGCCGTCGCAGAAGAGGCCGCCGCCGCCGCCGCGGCACCGGTATCGGCATCGCTCTTGGCGCTCACCGGGAGCCCCCGGGCCTTTCGCCGCCGCATCTCCTCCTCGGCCGCCTGCCGCTGCGCCATCTCCGCCAGCGACGGCCACTTGGGCGCCTCCTTCTCCTTCTCCCTCTGCTCCGCCGCCGCCGCGGGGCCGTGCCGCCGCCCGCCGGACACGTTCGAGTACTCCAGCAGCAGGCGGCTGATCTCCTCCAGCACGTCACTCCCGCCGCCGCCGCCCCCGCTAGTGTCGGCGCGCCCGCCCGTCGCGGCCGGCGGCGTCGCGGCGCTCGCGCGGTGCGCGCTGGCGTCGGTGGAGGCGGCCGGGGAGGCGCCCGCAGCGCTGAGGCGCGCCGCGGACCCGCGGTTGCGCAGCGCGCGCATCTCCTCCAGCGTCATCTCCGTCTTGACGCGCTCAATGACGACGGGGGTCGCGGACGCGGCGGGGGCCGCCTCGGACTTGCCCGCCTGCGCCGCCCCGCGCTTCTCGCGCTTGCGGACGCTCGTGCCGTGGCGCACGCCGTCGTCGGCGGCTTTGGCGGCCGAGCGCGGGGGCGTGGTGGTGCCGGCGGTGGCCGGCGACGGTGCGGCTGCTGCTGCAGCGGTGGGCTTTTCCTTTGGGTTGCGCACCACCGTGGTGGACTGGACGACCGCCGTCCCTGCACCACCGCCCGCCGCCTCGTGCTTCTTCTGGCGCACCAGCTCCGCGAGCGTGCGAGGCTGCGCCGCCGGCTGCGTCTCTGCCGTTGCGCGGTGGCAGGGCAGCGGTCCGAGTAGTTGCGTGAGACGCGCGCGGCGCTCGGCGGCCTTGGCGGCGGCCTCAGCGCGGCGCTGCACCCACGCCTGGCGCTCCTCCAGCTGACGCGCCTCCTCCGCCTCGTGCTGCTTGGCGCGCTCGCGCTCGCGCTCCGCCATGACGCGCGCGACGCGCTGCGCGATCTCCTCCTCGGTCGTCTCCTGCGGGGCCTCCACCGCATCCTCGTCCTCGTCCTCGCCGCCGCCGCGCCGGCCGCGCCGCTTCCCGCCGCCCTTCTTCTTGGTGCCCTTGGCCGCGTCCTCGTCGGGGGCGGCCGCCGCCTTGACGTCGCTGCGGTCCTCGCGCAGCACGCCGAACATCTCGCGCAGGTCCGGCTTGGCGGGCCGCGGCGCGTCGGCCTCGGCGGGCTTTTCGGACATGTCTGCACGCACCTCGCCTTTTGAGTCTATCGAGTCTGTTGCGTGCGTGCGTGGGTGCGTGTGTGTATGTGTGTGTGTGGAAAAGATGACAGCGTTACTTTTGGGCGTACTAGCAGAAAGAGAGGGAGAGAGAGAGAGAGAGAGTCGGGGAAACAAAGTGAGCGACACAAGCAGTAGATTAGATAATAAGGCAGCGAGATGTAAGGAGAAAGGAAAAAAAAAATACAATCTATGATTTTCGTTTTTTTGCTTCCGAACTCCTGCAGTGACAGAAGGAGAGGAGGAAAGAGAAAGAGAGAAAGAGAGTGAGAGAGAGCGTGAAGCTGTGGTGACGATCCTTTTTAGAAATATTCAGCGGTGACGGAGGTGGTAATAGTGAGGACAGTTGGTGGGGTAGAGGGTGCTGTGACAAGAGGGATAGTACAGTAGCTGGCATTTCCTTACGTAATGAGTGAAGAGGGCATAATGTTGCGAATAAAACCGAATGAACACGTCAGTGCAATTGACATTCCAAACTCACGCACATACCTCTTCATATCGCCTGTCACAATTCCTGACACGTTGCACATTTAAGAAGTAACGAGAATGCATTTTTTTTCTATCTAAAGTGATACGTTAAGTTGTATAGTCTTAGTAGCAATATTGTTAGTAGTAAGTGTTGTAGCAGTTGAATGAGAACAGGAAGGAGCAGCAATTACGCGGTACCACGCAGCCACGACAGCAGTGAGCCCTCACAGGGAAGATGTGTGAGAAATTTCATTGCACTAATACGTACTGGCAAAGTGAATGGCAACGCTGCCAGAGTGTTCCTGCGACGACGACGACGCTCCGGCCGCGCCGGCGCCGCTGAGGTCATTGCTGTCGTCTTCGTTGGCGTCCATCTCCACCTCCTCCTCGCCGTCACCGGCGCTGCTGCCGCCGCTGCCGTCCCCGCTGGCGTCGCTGCCCGAGGAGAGGAAGGGCACCGGGCGGCCGGCGGCGAGCGCGTCCTGGCGCAGGCGGCTGGCGAGCTCGCGGTGCAGCAGGCGCGGCGCGCGGCGCAGCACGAGACCACGGCCGTAGAATCCGCCGCCGCCGCAGCACAGCAGCGCGCTGACGGTCTCGACGGCGGTGCCGAGCTTGGTAAGCTTCGCCCACTGCTCGCGCACCGCGTGCATCGCCCAGCGCCGCAGACGCCCCTGCAGGGAGGCGGCCGTCTCCACCGACCCGCGCAGCTGCAGGCGCCGCAGCGTGAACTCGCGCTGCCGCAGCGACCACGGCAGCACGAGCGTGAGGGAGCCGAGGTACGGCCGCAGGGGGTCCGGCCGGTGCCGCGACAGCGACACAAACAGCGTCACCCGCGCGATGTCCAATGCGTCGATAAACAGAAACGACTGCCCAGCGGCCGTGGCACCTCCGCGGCTGGCGGCGGTCGCACTGCCCCTGTCGCCGCGGCGCCGCCTGCCGTTTTTCTTCCGCTCCCTGCTAGCGTCGGTGCCCGCGAGCCACCCCGCGGCCTGCGTGCTGCGCTCCGCCAGCAGCGCCCGCACCACCTCCGAGATGAACTCGCCCTGCGTCTGCAGGAAGCGCTCGTTGACGCCGTTGCCGTTACTGATGCTGCTGATATTGTTGTTGTTGTTGTTGCCGCCGCTGCTCTTTTCGGACCGCGTGCGGCTGTGTGCACCGTCCACGTCCTCCGTGGCCGCCGCGTCGCCGACGCTGACGAGGGAAACGACGGTGCCGCCCTCAGCAGCCGCGTCCGCCGTGGGTGTCGCGACGTCCTGAGCCGACGATTCATCGACGTCGACATCACTGTTGGCCGCCGTTTGCGTGCCCGCTGCGGCGCCGACGCTAGCGATGGTGGTGGCGGCAGTGGTGGTGGTGGCAGGCTGCGGCACGTGCACGAGCGCCCCCGCCGCGTCACCGGAGCGCCCCGTGCGCTGCGCCCCGCCCCCTGCGAGGGCGCGCATGCGCAGACTCTCCTTCATCAACTCCACGATGAAGCGGTCGCTGAGGTGCAGCACGAACGGTGTCAGCGCGAAGCGCATCTCGTTGACCCGCCGCGTGCCGTCCGCGTACTGCACGTAGGCGCACGACAGCAGCACGTCCTGCGGGAGGCCCAGCTGCCGCCGCGCCGCCCCGCCGCCGGCCCCGCCCAGCGCCAGCAGCCCCCGGCACCGCTCCGCCACAGCCGCCGTGCCGGCCCACAGCTGCCTCGCCGCCGGCTCCCACCAGCCCTCGCCGCCCGCCGCCTCCGTATCCTGCGGCGCCCCCAGCGGGGAGTTGGGCGACGGGGACGCGCGCAGGTGCGCGCGGGTGGCGGCCGCCAGGCTGGGGCTGAGCCGCGGGCTCACATGGAGGAGGCCCCAGTCACCGCCGTAGGCGCCGGAAATGCCTGCCGCTGCTGACATGGAGGCCTCGGGGTCGAAGCCGCTCGCGCTGCCTGCGTCGGCCTCCGCGGCTGCGGCTGCGACGGCGCCTTCCTGCTCGTCGACGGCGCGCGCGCGGTATCCGAAGCACCGCTGGGCGACCTCGTCCACGAGCTGCAGTTGGTGCACGCGGAGGAAGAAGTTGCTGCTGTCGTCCGCCCGCAGCAGCGTCGCCTCCGCGCCCTCCATGAGCGCCGAGAAGAGTGGCACCTCCCCCAGCCGCGTCGCAGCCGCCGTGTCCCTCTGGGCGTGGCGGATCGCCGGCGGCCGGCGGGAGGCCGTCAAGGCGTCGGTGAAGGGCGTGGCCCAGCCCCCGACGCCGGCAGCGGCGCCCGTGGCGGACTCCTCCTGCGACCACAGCAGCTTGCAGTGCGTCAGCGCGACGGAGTAGAAGGCGGAGTGGCTGCGGAGGCCGGAGGCGCCCTCGAGCGGCACCGCGGCCTCGGTCACCATGATCACCACGCGGCTCTTGTCGGCGCTGGTGTAGCCGTGCACAAAGAAGGGCAGCGGCGGCACCCATCCGCTCGGCGGCACCGTCGCCGCCCCGGCGGCCCGCCCGCGGCGGATGGCCTCGTCGGCCTCCTCGAGGGAGGGCACGGCGCGGCGCGAGACGACGAATGAGCCGCGGGTGAAGTCGACCTCGAACCAGCGCCCCTTGACGCCCTCCACATGCACCCGAATCTTGCGTTCGCCGCGGCTGTCCTCCCAGAGGTAGTGCCGGTTCTGACACGGCGGGACGAGGTTGCGGCGGCGGTTGCCCTCCTGGCGCACCACCACCGCCGTCGCGCGCGCGCGGTTCTGCAGCACAATGTTGGTGGGCGGTGCCGGCTGCAGCACGATGGTCAGCACGTCCTGCGTGTTGCGTATCGACACCGCGAGGCGCCCGGTCACCACGCCGTCGTCCTCGCCCGCGAAGGGGTCGTAGGGCTCCAGCAGCGGCGGCGCGAAGCGGGAGGGGCGGTAGCAGGTGATCTCGCCGCCGTACTGCACGCCGCGCTGCTTGCCGGCGACGCTGGGGACGGCCCAGAGGTTGAAGGTCGCCTCGCCCGGCTCGTCGACGGAGACAAAGGGCGTCACCTGGCACTCGTAGAAGTCGGCCAGGTTGCGGTGCCGCACCGTGTGCTCGCTCACCGACGTGACCGTCGGCACGGTGCCCTCCAGCCGCTCGCGCAGCGCGACGCGGTTGCCGGAGGCGGCGCCGACGCAGCTCACGTGGTACTCGCCGGGGTTCAGCGGGATCGTGGTGGCCGCCGTCAGCGCCGCAAAGGCGTCGCTCGCCGCCGCCTCGATGCCCTTCTTCTCCGCCTGCCGCTGCATCCGCCGCAGCGCGCCGTCGATGCCGGGGAAGGAGCAGTAGAGCTGCAGCCGCTTGCTCGTGTGGTTCAAGATGATCCACCGCGGCGCGATGACGAGCGTGAGCGGCCGCCCCTCCATCGGGCTCGGCAGCTGCACGCGGTAGTTGCAGCTGCGGGGGAAGCCGGCGGAGGCCTGCCGCGACTCCAGCACGCCGGCGGAGCCGACGCCGATCGGGACAGGGGCGGACCAGCCGCCGTCCAGCCCGACGGCCACGAGCACCTGCGTCACCTCCCGCAGGCCGGCACCGATGAGGAACGGCGTGCCCTGCGAGGGGATGATGCCCGTGTGGCGCTGCTGCCCGGGGCACAGTCGGCGCGTCACGATGCTGTCCGACAGGAGCAGCGGGTACTCGGTTAGGTTGTACACCCACATGGCGACCGACAGCACCACGGTGCGCGGCAGCACCGTCACCTGCACGTAGAAGCTCCGCGGGCCGCCGCCGCCGCCGCCGCCGCCGGTGTCGCTGTCGTCGGAGCGCAGCTTGACGAGGCGCGGGTGGTGGTCGGCGGCGGCGGCGAGGTTGGCGACGGCCTGCACGACGTCGTCTGTGCGGAAGCTGTGGCCGGTGCTCTGCTGCAGCGAGAGGCCGAGGGCGAGGTTGCTCTGGTACGTGCACTGGTGTACCGCCACCGCCTGCTTGTGCTGCAGCGCGTCCTGCGCCCCGAGCGAGATGAGCGAGTGGTAGAAGTCGCGCTTGCTCGCGTTGGCCTTGCGCCGCGCCGCCTCCTCGCTCGGCTTCCACATCTCGAGCAGCCGGCGGTCGAAGGGGGACTGCCCGCCAGCCGCGGCGTTGGCCTGCCACAGCGACAGCCGCAGCGGCACCCCCGTGTGGTTGATGACGGAGAGCTGCGGGTACAGGGTGAGGGCCGTCGCAAGGCTCTCCCCGTCGCGGCGCAGATGCACGTAGAACAGGACCGGCCGCCGGTCGTCCAGCAGGAGCGGCCGGCAGCGCCCCTCACCAACGTTGCCGCCGCCGCCGGCGCTGCTGCTGTCGCCGCTGGCGGCCGTCCACGCGGAGTCCTGACGGGGGGCGACGCTGGCGGCGGCGCCTGTCTCCGCGGCGCTCGGGACGCGGCTGCCGGTGAGCTGCAGATACGTGCCGGTGCGGGCGCGCGCGAGGTCGATGACGCCGGTGAAGCGCATGTCTGTCGCCGGATCGGTGGTGGGCGCGGTGACAGCCACCTGCACGCGCCGCACGCCCGTCTCGGGGATGGGGTACTGCGCGCCATGCAGGAGCGTCAGCACCCGGGGCTCCGGTGGCGCCGCTGCCTCGGGGTCCATTGGCGCGGGCGCGGTGGCGCCGGGCTGATGGGGAAGAGTCGGCGGAGGGCGACGCTGGGCCGTCGGGGGCGTAGCTCAATTGCACGGCGATACCGGTCTCGTTGTGCAGAGTCATCTTCGCCTGAAGCGTCACGACCACCAACCCTGCCTCCTCGTCTGGGTCCGCCATAGCTGCCGCCCGCGTGGCGCCGAACCGCTCGCCCTCGTCCCTGCGACCTGCGCTGATCACCGTGCCGGCGCCGCCGGATGCGACGCTGTTGGCGTCACTGCGGGCGGCGCGCACCGGAGAGGCCATCGCGGCGGCACTTGCGAGACGCTCCGTCGCCGTGTCGGCGGCCGCCTGCGCCGCCATGCGGGAGGCCCACTGGGCGCTGCTGTAGCCGACGACGCCGTTGGCGCCGCGGGCGGGGTGGCGCTGCCGCTTGTCTGCGTCGGCTGCGGGGGCGACGGCGTCGATGGGATCGCTGGCGCCGCAGGAGAGAATGACGAGCTGGCGGCCGACCGCGAGCGGCGTCGAGGTGCCGTACTGCAGCGACGCGGCCACCACGCTGCCGCCGCCGCCTGCCCGCAGCGCCGCCCCTTCTGCCGTCAGACGCATCCACAGCTGGCGCTGGTGCTGCTGCTGCCGCTCCCGCCGCGCCGCCGCCACCGACGACGAACGCTGCTGGCGTGCGGCGGGGCTGTTGGAGCTGGAGGAGCGACTGGCGCTCGTCGCAGTCGCACTCGCGTCCGCGCCGCCGCCGCCGTCCGCCTCGAGCGGCTGCACGCAGTCGGGAGGGTAGACAAAGATGCGCCAGGCGGCGGCGAGAGTGTACGGCACGACCGCGTCGACGTGGCCCAGCGGCTGAAGCGCGTAGAGGCCGCCCTGCTGGTGGTCTGCGCTGCCGATGTAGAGGTACATTGGCGTCGTGAAGGAGTTGTAGAAGCGGTGCGTCGCCTTGCCGCCTGTCGCCGGCGCCAGAAGCGGAAGCACCAGAGCCTCTTCCCCGTCCTCTGCGGTCGGTGGCGCGGCGCGCGACCGCAGCACCATGGCCGCATCCGCTGAGAGCGGTGCGGAGGTGGGAACAGTGTGGCGGCTTGTTTGCGTGCTGTGCCAGCCGGACGTCGTCGGCCTCACCGACAGAGAGTGCAGCGCGCTTGCGGTGCCACTGCTGCCGGACGCGCGGCGCCGCCTGACGGTGGTGTTCTCGCCGTCGCCGTCATCACCGTATGTTTCATCGCCGCTGCTGCTGCTGCTGCTATCACTGCTGTCCGCGCTGCTACCGCCACTGCCGCTATTGCTGCCACGCCCCCACCGCGTTTTCCAGAAGACGGCGTTCTCGTTCTGGCTAGCGTTGCCGTCGTCGTCGTTCGCATCACCGTTGTTGGGATGGTCACTGCCGTTTGAGGCCTTCGCGTCCGCCCGCGCTCCCCTGCCCGCCGCCCCGCCTGGCGCCTCCGCCTCGCTGGCGTCGGGCCTCACGCGCGCCTCCAGGCGAGACCGGCGGCGCTCACTCTGTCGGCGCAGCCTCTCCCCGCAGCTCCGCACCTGCAGAAGGGCGTACTTGAGCTTAGAGATGGCGAGGCACGACAGGCGCAGCTCGACGCCTGCGGCCACCAGCGACGACTGCGTGTTGGCGCTGTGCCGCCCGCGCGCCGCCACCCGCGACCACGACAGCGCCTCCGACGGCGCCAGCAGCGTGTCCCAGCGCCCCTTGCCGTACACCTCGGCCGACAGCCGCTGGCACTGAAAGAGCGCCGAGGAGCTGCTGCGGCTGGGGCGGGTGAGGCGCACCGCCACGTCCGCCACGCGCGCGCGCAGCAGCGGGAAGCGCGGCTCGCTGTACAGCACCTCCGCGCTCGGCACAAAGAGCGCGACGGAGGCCAAAGGTGCGTGGCGGACGCCGCCGCCACTGTTGCCTGCACCAGCCTTCGCCTCGTCGCCCTCCTTGAGGTGGGGAGTGACACTCTCGCGACGACCACGCACGTGCTTCTCTTCCTCCCTGTCCTGCTCTTCCTCGTCGTCGTCCGCCTCGGTGGCGGCGGCCGTCGCCGCGGTGTGCGCCGTCGTGTCGTGAATGAGCTCCCGCAGGGCACGCTCCTCCTCGGTGTAGCGGAGGGCCGCCGCCTGCCGCTGTAGCGCCGCCAGCTCGTCAGCGACGGCGCTGAGGACGAGCAGGTCGGCGGCCTCGAGGTGCACCAGCAGCGGCCCCGCGTCCAGCGCGTACTGCCGCCCCTCCGACACGCAGAGATGCAACCATGCGTCCGTCACGATCGCTGACTCCGCCGCCGCCGCTGCCCCCGCCGCCGCGGATGTTGTCGCGCTTGCGACGGTGGGGACGGTGGAGCGGTGCGCGGAGGTGAGGCTGGAGGCGGTGCCGCCGCTGACGCGCGTGGCGTCGACGGAGCTGACGGCGACCGCCGCGACGGAGGTGCTGCTGGCGGCGGCGGCGGGTGTGGCGCTGCTGAGGCCGACCCCGCCCACGTGCGCGTCGAGGCGCGAGAAGCGGCCGTCCACCGCCATCGCCCACGCCTCCAGGGACGCGCGCAGATGCAGCGCCGCCCCGCGCTGGTCCGCCGGCGCCGCGCACACCTCCGCCACGCCGACGACGAGGTGCAGCGGCTGCTGCCGAATGCGCACCGGTGGCGGAATCGCGCCACAGGAGGAGACGTCGCCGCCGTCCTCGTCGTCATCGCTGCTGTCCACGTTGTAGCTGTCGCTACAGCTGTTGCTGCTCGTGTGAGTGGTGCTGGCGGTGTCGCTCCACGCGCTCAGTCGGCGAGCCGCCTCGCCGCCGCCGCTGACGGCCGAGCTGCGCCGGGAGTGGGAGCGGCTGGTGCTGGCGCTGCGCGATGGGGCGGCGGGGGTCGTGCTGGCCGGGGCGGCGTCGACGCAGCCGAGACGCATGTCCTCGCAGCGCACGTAGCTCCCCTCGCCGAGGGCAACGTACGGCCGCAGCGCGTCCTCCATCAGGCGCTGCTCGCCCGCCCCGCTGGCGCCACCCAGCAGCACGCCCCGCATGAGTCTCGAGCGCTGCCACACGGTCAGCGGCAGCCGCACGACGCCGTTGGACAGCGTCACAGTGACGCCCTCGTCGACGACCATCACGACACGCTCCGCCTCGCTCCGCTGCTGCCTCGCCGTGGGCGGCGCTCGTGCCGCGTCCTCGCACCCATTGCGCCGCCGCCGCCCCTGTCCCCGCCGCTGGCCCGCGTCGTCGCCGCGGTCTTCCCAGAAGGCGTCGCGCACCGTCAGCGCATGGCCTTTCATGTCCACCGTGATGTGATTCGTCTTGGCGGAGGAGAAGTGCAGCACGACGCCGTCGCGCGCGAGAGCGATGTCCTCGCTCATCTCCCAGCGCCGCGCCGACACCACCTGCGTCGCCGTCCTGCGGCCCTCGCTGGCGCTGCTCGCGGTGGTGGTCATGGTGGTGGTGGTAGCCGCGCTGCGCCTGCGGAGCCGCGCACCGGTGAGGTAGTACAGGTCCAGCAGTGGCAGGAGTTCCGCGTGGCTCACCCGCAGCCGCAGGCGGTCCGCCAGAAACCCAACCTGCCCGCTCGTCGCGATTGTCCCAGCCGACGCGCCGTCTGCGTCTGCCGGCGTCGGCGCTCCCCCGTCCGCGCTCTGCTCCACGGTGCCGAGGGGGACGTAGAGCTCTGCCGCGCCAACATAAAAGAACGGTGTCGCGCCGGCACCAGCGCCAGCGCCGGCCGCTGCCATGCCGTCCGCCTCCGGGCACTCTAGAAGGTCCAGCGTGCGGCCGCGCCCGCGACGGTACAGCCCCGCCGCGCACTGCAGCGTCAGCGACCATGCGTCGGGGAAGGACGACACCAGCAGCCGCCGCAGCGCGAGCTGGTACGTGTGCGCGGCAATGGTCGTGACGCACGTGCGCGGCACCGCCCGCCGGGGAGAGACCGCGACGCCGTCGGTCGACAGCCGCGCCGGGGCCGTCAGCGGCGCGGGGCTGGCCGGAGACGCGTCGGCGCGCGTGAGGGTGACGGGCACCGCCAGCCGCCTCCACACGCCGTCGTCATCGGCGGTCTCGTCGGCGACCGTCGTGCTCATCAGCAGCGCCGTCGCGTTCTCCACCACCACCTGAAACGGCACCGCCGCGGAGTCCGCCGCGACGCCGGGGTCGACGCCGCCCTCCGGCCGCGCGCCGTGCCCCTCAGCGGAGGCGCGCGGCCCCGGAAGCTGCTCCGCCGCCGTCACCCGCCGCAGCAGGGCGCCCATCGTCGCCGCCGAGTCTTCCTGCCCGACCGCCGTGCAGAGCGTGTGAAGCGGACTACAGCAGCCTTGAGCGTCGGTCCCTGCGTAGCGAGACAAGGGTGGCAGCAGTAAGGCTCCCGCGCGCCGCTCGGCACCAGGCACGGTGCAGGACACCCGCGGCGCTGCCTTTGCCCCTGTCTCTGCGTCGCCGGCGGCGGTGCTGCGGAGTGGGCGGTCGAGGCTGTGCGCCGCCTCCTGCAGCAGCACAGACGCGGTGGAGCAGAGCGTGAGGCAGACGTGCGGCAGCTGCACCACGTGCGCCGCCGCGTGCTTGGCGTGCAGGGCGCCGAGGGGGCTGCTTGGGGCGCTGCGGCGCACTTCTGAGCTCGCCCTTGAGGCCGCGGCGTACGGCGCCAGGGGCCGCGCGCGCCGCTCCGTCGCGAATCCAAAGTCGCCGAGCAGCGGCAGCGCGCGCGTCCAGGACAGGAACGCCAGCGACGGCTCCGCTTGCGCAGCGGCAGCGGGGCGCCGCTCGCGGTGGCGCCACTGTCGCACCGCATGTGTGGCCAGGCACGCGTAGGCGTTGCCGACGGAGAGCGCGAGGCCGCCCGCCGCCCCCGCCGTCGTGGTGCGCGTGAGAGCGCGGAGGTGCAGAACCAGCGCGACCGGCTCTTTCCCCTCCTCCTCTGCCGCCGCCCCGCCGCCCCCGCAGTGCTCACTGTCCCACTGGTAAAGAACAGTCAGCTCCTCCACCTCTACGCTGAAGCGCGCGTTCGACGACCGTTGCGCCGCCGCCGCCGCCGCCGCACTCTCAGACAGCTGACGGAGCCGCGCGCGCGCACACTCCCCGCAGAGGCGGGCGCGGTTGTGCAGCAGCTCTAGGCGCCTGGCCCAGCGGCGCTTGGTGCGGTCCGCGGCCGCCCGCACCCGCTGCCACCCCTCGCGGACCCCGCCACGCAGCAGCAGCGTCGCCGCCTCCGCCCCGAGCGGCGCCTGCACCCTCCCGACTCGCAGGGTGGTGACCTCCTCACCCATCTTGCTGAAGCAAACGGCGGCGGCGGCGGCGGCGGTGGGGGTGAGGGTGGGGCCGCGCTCTGCCGTCGCCGCCCCATCAATGAGCAGGAGCGGCACCAGATCAGTGTCCGCCACCGTCCCGCGCAGGAGCCCCAGCAGCGCACCGTCGCCGAGGAGCGCGAGCAGGTCGCTGCGGCAGCCGCCGGCGGGCTGGCGGGCGGCGAGGCCCCAGACGCCGATGTGCGGCACCTCCACCCGGAACGCCTCGCCGCTGGCGGCGCGCATGCAGAGCCCGCGGCGTAGCGCGACAACGAGCCCCAGGGCCGGCAGCCGCAGCAGCAGCGGCGCGACGCGGATGCTGGTGGTGACGTTGCGCGCGTTCGCGCCGTCCGCCGCGGCGGGGGGCGGCTGCAGGTGGCGCTCCCAGAGCTGGCCGGGGCCGCGCGTCAGCAGTGCCATCCACGCGGCCGCGTCGGCCTCGTCGGCGCCGAGGTCGATTGCGCTGCCGACGGCGCTGCCCCTGCCGCTCACAGAGAGATCAAAGACCTCGCGAGCGGTCCGGGCGAAGGGCGGGCGGCTGTCGTTGATGTAGACGAACTTGAAGGAAAGGGGGAGGGCGGCGGGGCTGCTGCGGCACGCCGCGGCGGCCGCCGAAAGCACCACGCGCGGCGCGGAGGCGTCGCCGCCCATCTCGACGCGTGCCACGTTATCGCGACTGCTGAGCCACACGCGCAGCGGACTGCCGCTCTTGTCCGCACCAAGGAGCTGCAGGTACGCGGGGACGGCGCTCTCGCAGGGACTGTCGAAGGGGTACAGGAAGCAGCAGTCCTCCGCGACGACGCGTATAGTGAGGTCCGTTGGGAATCCAGGGTCGGAGTACGTGTGGGCGGCGCTTGCCCAGTCCGTGTACGGGTGCGGCGCCGGCGCTGGCGTTGCGTCGCCCCACGGCTGCGAGGCCTCCGCCGCTCGCGCGCGGTGCTGCGCCGAGGAGGGGGAGGGGGGCCGCGGGACTGGCGCCGCGTCCGCCTGGCGCAGCCCGAGCCAGTCGACGAGGTGCAGGCGGTTGCCGACCATGCGGATGCGCCACAGCGGCATGCCGGGGGTCGCGAACTGGTCCCACAGCGCCATGATGGTGGGCAGGTGCACCGCCAGACACTTGCCGCCGCCGGCCGTCACGTCGATGCGTGTGCGGCTGTACGGGAAGAAGGCCAGCTCCGCCGCCGACGGCGCGCTGACGGAGAGGCGCACGGCAAGCCGGCTGCCCGGGCGGTGCGGCAGGAGGTCGTACGGGCGGCACAGCAGCGGCGGTGCGCTGCCCTCCCCACCGCCCGCCGCGGCGTCGACCGCGAAGGCGCCCACGGCGTTGACGACGCTGCGGAGGTACGCGGTGGCGGTGTCGCCCAGCGCGACGTCGACGTCGATGCGCTTGTCCGAGTAGCGCTCGAGAAACACCCGCAGCGGCTCGTCGTCGTCGGCGGCGGCGCCTTGCAGCGCGATCACCACCGCGTCCCGCGCGGCAGTGGCGGCGCCACCGCCGCCGACGCTGACGGGGCTGTCGAACTCCAGCGCGAGCTGCGCGGCGCGGACGCGGATGGTGCCCACAATGTGCGGCGTGCAGTACCTCTCGGTGTCGCGCAGGTAGACGTGTGGGTCGTCGCAAGGGAAGACGACGGCCATGGCGAGGTCGTAGAGCCCCTCCAGCGCGCGCGCGAGGTGGCGGTCTAACGTCAGCTGCGCCCGTGCCACCTCCATCTCAAACGCAATGCCGTCTGCGTCGATGTTCGCGGCGAAGGGCGAGTGGCGCAGATAATCGTCCGCCCACACCACCACGTTCAGCGCCGCCTCGGGCGAGTGCTGCAGGACGTTGGTGCGCCGCTCAGCCGCGACGACGTCGGCGGAGGCGCTGTCCTCGCGCAGCGGGTGGAACGCGCGGAACTGCAGTGCCCCGACGGCGCCGACGCGAAGGACCCACCCGCTTTGCAGCTCGGCCGACACGCGGAAGGCCTCCAGCGCCAGGACGCCCAGCCGCAACTGGCCCACGCTCACATAAACCATCATCATCTTCTTCTCTCCCGGCGGCGGTGGTGGCGGCGCCTGTGCCGTGACCTCCGCTGCGTTTCTTGTTGCGGGGGAAGGGGAGGACGAAGAGGAGGGCTGATGAAACAGACGAAGTCCCTGCTGCACGAAGAGCTTCACAGCAGCAACGGCCAACGGGAAATCGGGGGAGAGGATGGCGGCGCCGCCATCCAGGTGAATTGACGGGAGGGCCGCAGTGGGGGCATGCGCTGACGTCTTGGGTGGCATGACGCGCAACACGAGGCGGTCTGTCACCGCCACCACCACCGCCGCCTGCGCACTGTCGGCGGCAGAGCGTTGGTATGTGGTGTTGGCCTCACGGCGCGTAGTGACCACCACGGCGCCAACCGCCAACTGCAGGAGCGGCAGGCTGCCTTCGGCGCTTCCGTCGGCGGCGCGCAGCTGCTCGTCCTCGTGGATCATCTCAACGCGGCGGACGGCGGCGTGCGTGTGCTCCACCTGCAGCGCCAGCTCCTCCAGCCGGAGCGAGGCGGAGGCGAGCCGCACCAGCTCCTGCCCGACGCTGGCAGTGGCGGCGGCGGTGATGGGAGCGCGCGCCGCCGGCGGTGGCGTCGTCCCACCGCTCAGCACAAGCGCCTCCAGCACGTTTCGGTAGTGGCGCAGTCGGTTAAAAAAGTACGTTTGCACGTCGCTGGTCACGCGAATGTGCACCAGGCCCAGCACGGCGCTCACTGTGGCCGCGCGGGGGGTGCTGTCCTCCACGCCCACCACGATGGTGACGGCCTCGTCCTGCGGCTTGGTCATGGTCAGCACTGTCACCGCACTACTGGACGCTGGCGCCAGCTCACTACCCGTGTTCACCACCCGCACCTCCCGCAGTGCCACGCGGAGACGCGCGCCAGAGGAGCCGTTGTTGGCATCCCCGACGCTCGCGCTGAGAAAGAGGTTGTGCACCGTTGCGGTGAGGGATTCGTCCAGGCGTAGCTCCAGCACCGGCCACTCCACAGTGACGACCACCCGCGTGGTCGCCAGCACGCGTGTCGTCAGGCGCTCGACCCGTGTCAGCCGCTCCAGCCGCTCGCGCGCCGCCCGCTCGGCCTCCAGACGGTACATGCGGAAATCCGCCAGCGGGGTTGGGGCTGCTCCATTCTTCACAAAGGTGGCGCACGCGAGCCGCTGACACTCCTGTAGATGCTCGAGCGACAGCACCTTCTCGGCGCGGGCGTTCTCATCGGTTTTCGTAGTAAGCAGTTCTGCTGCCGAATCTGGTGCTGCCGCCGCCGCCGTGTCTCCCTCCCTCCTCCGTTGGGTTACTCGAGTGCCTTCGCCTCCTTCTGCCACCCGCCCTGAAGCCTCAAGCGCAGCGGCCTGGTAAAGGGAGAGGGAGTACAGGTAGTACTGATGACACATCCGTTTCCACGAGAGATATGCTTCCCAATCGAATCGCCGACGTCGACGGGCCTCCCGTACATGGGTTTGCACAGCACCCAACGCGTAATACCACCAACGGCGCGCGCTGCGTTTGTTCGGCCGCTCTTCTGGGCGCGGTAGCAAGAGCACAGATTTCGTCCCATTCGGCTTCTCGGCTGCCGCGTCACTTGGGAGTCTGAAACTGTGCGGGGCGTGGCCAAAGGTATGGACGAGAGCGCACAGGGCCAAGACATGACTCTCTTTTACGATAAGGGGCCCTGACTTGACCGCCGCCAAGCAGGACGCGTCGAGGTACAGCGTCTCACTGTGTCGCTTTGTGAAACACAGCCGCCCACTGGACGCGCCGAGAAGCTGCTGGAGGTGAGGAGGGTTGGTGCACTGCTTAACAAAGTCTGTCACAGGCATGTCGCACCATCGGTGCTGCTGCGACCGTAACCACTCTTCGTATAAGGCATGCCCTGGCGTGTACTGGCGGTAGCCGAGTCCGATTTCGATGCCGCTGAATGTGAGAGAGCGATGTATTGCGCTGGAGGCACTGTTAACGGCATCAGCTTCAGAATGTTTGACGAAGACAGGCTCGTACATTTCATTGGTTCCCTCGCACCGCACTGATTGTATTCGAGCAAGGCATGTGGCGCACGCACCGTTCCAGCAACCAGACGCGTCCTCGACCCTCACGACGATATTGTCCACCGCGATGATAATATTGTTAAGAATGGTCTGTTGAAGACGTTGCAGAAATGTCAGCTTCTTCGGGCCAGGCTGCGCGGACGGGGTAGGCGCAGGAGCAGATGGTGCTGGGTCTCCTGGGATGTCGTCGTCAGAGCTGCTGCTACTCATGCCCAGCAGGCCCTCCATCGTGGCCTTATCCACCTCACGGCGCAGACGAAGCAGCTCCACCTTTTGCGTTGCGACCTCGTCGGAGCACCCTTCGCTCCTCTCCTCCTCCGGGGCAGTTCGAAACTTAGGCTCCAGGACAATACACACGTCGCTGAGGCGGAGCTCGCATGACTGCGTGTACAGAGAGCGCCACGGAATTGACACACGAAGCAGACCCACCGTTCCCCGTACTAGTCTGATGTGATGGTGTGAGCTGCTTTCGCTACCCGAGAAAGAGAGAATGTCAGGTGACAGCTCAACATTCCTCAGTTCGATGTATCCTCTTAGCAGACTGACATTCAGTGCATCGCTTGTGATCCCCTTGAGAAATTTACCCAAGTAGCTACTCAACACGGATGCAATGTATTTAGCTAAGACCATGACTGCTATTCTATGACAACGTTTGTGCCTCAATACTTTCGTTCTAGTGTTACAGGTCGTCCTCGATAGAGCACGCAGAAAATAAAAATAAGTAAATAAATAATGAATAAAAAAAATACGTGTGTGTGTGGGGGTGGGGGGGGGGGGGGCTAAAATTGATGATAATATTAAATCAGCAGAGGCAAGTGAAATGTCTCTGGCTCTTTTTTTTTTTTTCTTCCTCTTCCTATAGCTGAATATGTTATATGGGGTGCGGAGTGGAGAGTTTGAGGGAGATGGGAAGGTACTCGAAGGCATGTTAAAGAAGAAAGAAAAAAAAATGAAAAGAAAAACACGAGAACATACAGGAGAAATAAACGTGAAGAAAGACGACGACAACAACAGCAGCAACAACAACAACAATAACAACACCAAATATACGGCGTTCTCTTTCTGCTTTTTATACTCTCTTCCCTCCGCTTTTTTCCTTGCTTGCAGTCCTTCTTATTTATGCGTCTAGATATGCCCACTCTTTTTTTTTCTCCCACAGAGGATAGGACAAAACAGCATGATAGGCAAAGTCAGAAATTATGAGCAGAGAAACAACAAAAAATATACGACCTATTTCCCTTTCGTTTCCCAGCGGGAATGCCTTCCATTCCTTGTCGCTGTCGTTACAGCACGTACCGCTGCTAAAACATCAGCTTTGAAAAAGGCATACCACAATAAACGCAGGACTCTGCAACTTTATTGGGATGACGGTTATAGACAAGTTTTCCGTCCGGGGCGGTGAGTTTCTCGGAGAAGAGAATGACTTTGCGGAAGTTCTCCCCACCAGGGATCACGTTGTACTGGTAACCGTACTCAGGGCCCAGATGATGTACCACTGTCCCGTCGCTATTGAGATGCGCCATAAAGCAGTACACCATATTTTTTCCTGACTCTAGGTGCCAGTGTGCCTCGATTCCTTCGGGGGTGCAAGACTGTTCCCCGCAGCAGTATGCCATCCCACCATGCATCCTCCGTGTGATGAAGTCCTTGGCTTCGAACAAACTGTTTCGAATTCTTCCGGTGGTGAGCAGTGTTTTTCTTGACCCTGGCCTTGAGTACCTCGTCAATATCAAAGTCTACAGTGAAGTCGGAGTGAGCTGGTACAGTCGCTTCTTCTTCTTCGTCCGATCGAAGATTACGATCTAATTTAATCTGCTTCAGGATATCCTGCTGCACAGCTTTCTGAGCGTCAAAGGAAGGGACAGGCAGTGCTGACGCCGGTCGATCCCCTCGCTTCTTCTTCATGAACAGCTCAATCTGTGAAAGTTTGTCGTCAGCGTCCTTTAACTTGGCTTTGTCACCGTGGAATTCAAAAGTCTGGTGGTCTGCGTTGTAGTCGAAGCCAATCACAGAGAACAAAAAACGCACATACTCTTCACCAAGCACATGTGCCCACTTCATGACACGGGTGTTATTCGCGCGAACGGAGCGAACCCTATCATTTTCGAAGTGAACACACAGGTTGGCCAGAAGCACTCGGAACACGTCATTGATAGCTCCAAGCACCTGGTCTGGCTTACCACACTGCCAGTCAAGGGAATCACCCATTGCTGTGCTATTCACAATTGTCTGATGCGTCTTCAAAATCTACGCCTTAGACGAACTGTGGATTATTTTTTGTTTACTCGGAGTTTTTTTTTTCCAGCCTTTTCTTCCCCTGTTAAGTTGTACGACTCCCGAGTATTTCTGACGTTTGCGGTGGCAGAAAAAAAAAAGACCTATTTTCCTTCTCTTTTTTTTGTTGTACCTTGAGTTAAGGATTTTTCCTTTGTTGGTTGCTGTCGTTGTTGTACTGGTGGGAAGGTAGTTTAGTGCCATACAGAAGTCCTTGTGCATTGTATCGCATTGAATCTTCAGGTGATGTTTTTGCATCTTGCGAGCAAGTAGATATGTTTAAATTCACCGTGATACAGTGGTGACACGAAACTAACAGAGTAGAAATATTTGTTCAGTCATTTCGCGTTCTCTTGTTTATTTTCCGAAGGAGAATTACATACATGATAATTAGGTGTGAATACCACTCCGATACCCATTTCACAAGTTCTCAGTTTATGTATTGCTGCGTGTGTAATTATGTGATAAGTTATGCCACTTGGAGGCTTAGTTAGATTATTTTGATGTCAACTAGGTAACTTATGGAAACGTGACACCACAGATGAGCTGTGAAAAAGAAAAAAAAGAAAGAAAATTGTCTGACAATAAAAACAGCTCCAGCGTATGTGGGGGTAGGTTACTTCCCAAATAAAGGATAGAACGATAGAGGAGCACAAAAAAGATGCACAGATGTGCAGGCACAAACACTGAAAAATACCACTGCTGTGCTGTAGATGTACTTGAACTACATTCACTGAACACACCAAGAATATGGTTTGAATGCGTACAGCTTTTGTGTTCATCTTTAGCAGTCATCTTCGGAGCGTTCGCTTGCGCTGTTGTGTTCATCCCTCTTTGTCAAATGACTTGATATATATAGTGGGATCAATTAGTTATATTGTGGTGTGAGTTTGTACGATTTTGTTATAGTAGAGGAAGCAGAATCACACCAATGAATTATGTAATTAAAACCCCTTCACGTCCTTTTCTCATAGGGAGATATATTGAAAATATTAGAACAATGAAAGGAGGGTGGGAAAATCCAGGAAAAGCAAAATGGTGTGTGAGAAAAAAAAATTAAAGGGTACGATATCAGTAACAGGAAAAGAAAGAAGAACAATGCTGGTGAAAAATAGACAATGCACGAAGAAGAAAAAGTGTAAGGAAGGGTGCAGGAAAACTACGGAGAAAAATACAGCAAGTTGTAAAACAGGATATTCAAGGAGGTGTCGAAGCAACAAATCTCTTGGGAGCGCAGGATTGACGGGGAAAAAAAAGAAGCGCACGGAATCAAAGGTAGTAGGATAAAAAAAACAATAAAAATAAGTACGTGTTCGTCACGCTGGGAACTCTATGTGTATATCATAACACATTCCCACTCTTACACACCCAACAGAATTGTACTTATTTTCTGCGTTGCCTTCACGTCGACCAACCTTGTTTTGAATTGCCCCTAACCATTTCTTGCTTTTTTTTTTCTTTGGTTACGCCTGCCTTTCGTACTTGCGTTCATGGCTGAAGTCCTGCCTGTATGTGTCGCTGCCGCTGCCGTCGCATACAGCACCAGCTACAGTACTAAAAAGAATGTTAGTTACTTTTATTTACTTATTGACTGCTGATTTTTTTTTTCTTTGTTATCGTCCTTTCCCCGCTATTGAATTTGGTGTGGCTAAAGACCAGAAGAAATGATATCTCACACTAGTCTTTCGGAAAAGTACGACTCTCAATGGACGAGGGGGGAAACAACAACAACAAAAGGAGCAAGCTCACAAAATAATCAGGACACAGGTAAAAAAAAAAAAAATATATATGTAGAGAAGAACCTGTGAGAAGGAGAGAACAGAGTGAGACCAATGAATATAGTTCCAAATACGCTACTCAATGAACTCAAAGGATTCCAGGAAGGCACCCATGTCGCGCTCGTGGCGGCGCGCAAGGCCGGACTCGCATTCCCAGCGAATTAGGGTGGTTTCGCCATTGCGCACGAAAATGTGCACCGTCCCCCTGACCTCAGTAGACTGACCGGGTCCGGTCTCTTGCATTTCCTTGGACATGAAAGTGAGACACTTCATACCCTTCGCGGTGATGATCTTGATTCCTGAAATGTTCGCCTCGGTCTCGTTTTCCATACGCGTCTTCCACGCCTCCACAGAGCTCTCGCAGTCGGGGTCGTTCTCGGGGTTTCCTACACGAATGGTGATGGTAATGCTCTTCGACATGTCCTCCGTAATGCCCATCGGGGCATACACGACCGTGCCCTTGCCCAGCTTGGAAGCGATGACGCGTCCGTCGATAACGGTGTTGAACTTGAAGCCGTATTCGTTGCAGATAAATTTCGCAGACTTCTTCTCGGGCTTCTCCTCGGTTGGCTTCGCCGACTTGAGCGCCTTCACCAGAGCAGCCTCAGGGAAGAAGGAGACGGCCTTCTGCTGCGGTGTCACGACGAGGGCGTAGTCGCCGTACGTGAATGTCTTGACCTCGTGGCTCCCGTCGAACACGGAGGTGATCGTGACGCCGTCGACAACCTTCTCGCTGCGCTTGGCGCTCTCCGACGTGGGGAGCTTGTCGATGGGGTACAGCACAGCCTTTTCTTTCTTAACGGTGGAGGGTAGAGTAATGGTGAGGAGCTCGTCACTCGCACTGTCCTGCGGATAGTCCCACGACCACGTGGCGTCCGCGTTGAACTCAACTCGGCCCGTCTTGACGCTGACGTACCCGATGGTGGGGTCCGTGCCGCTGATCTCCAGATCACGCGCGATCTGCATAAACGTGGACTTGTACTGATTCATGGCCTTCGGGTTCGCCATGATCTGCAGGACGTAGGCGACGCCGTTGCGCACCTCGATGAGGTTGATGACGGAGAGGTCAAAGAAGGGCGGAAGACTCTGGGAGTACTCGATAATGTGACGAAACGGGCCCTCGTGGATCTCGGCATCCTTGCGCACCATCGGCGGGATGCCCCCGGCCATCATGCTCATCTGCTGCATCGATAGTTCCTTGGAGCGGTCTTTAAATTCGATCAGGTTGAGGTTCTCTCCGCGGACGTCCTCGATGGACACGATGATGACGGGAACGACACCGGGAATTTCAGCGTTAGGCACCTCGCTGAAGGCGGGGTTCCAAATGGTAACCATCGCGACGTTGGGAACAGGGGAGAGCTCCTCGCGCACCTCCCACGTCTTGGGCACCTTCACAGAGACGCCAAGATGCGGCAGCTCGGTGCGATCCCCCGAGGCAGAGGAGGTGACACTGGTGGCCGCCACCTTCGGTGCGGCGACGGCAGACGCAGGAGCCGAAACGGCAGGAGTCGTTTCCTTTGAAATCTCCGCGAGAGCGTCATCGAGCAGGGAGGCGGTCACGTCTTCTTCCGCGGGAATCGCGATGTTGGCGGCGCGGGCTTTGGGAGCGCTATCCGCAGTGGCAGAGGCGGTGGCAGGCGCGGCCGCAGTGGGTGGTTTGTCGCGGTTCGCCACCGTGGTGGAGGGAGACACGGTAAAAGCCTCGTCATCATCACTCAGGTCCGTCGCTTGGCGCTTCTTTTGGGACGTGACAACGACAGCGGCGATGACGCCAGCGGCAACCACTGCTGTCGCACCGGCGGCGATGACCTTTGGGGAGGGCATCTTCGTGAGTGTGTGTGTGTGCTCAGGAATAAAATAAATCAGAAGAAGAAATTGGGCGTGCAAATTAGTAATTATTATTTCTTTTCCGTTTAGTTTGCTGGTCGAATTCTACAATTCCTGACGGCGAATGTGTGTGCGTGTATTTTTTTTTTTTGGGGGGGGGGAGGTGTCGAGGTGTCATTTCATACATAAAAAAAGTAAAGAAGAAGAAAGGCACAAGATTACATATGTAGCCTCCTTACAATAATGATATAAAAAAAATAGTAACAGTAATAATCAAACACGATTCACGATTCACAATTCACGATTCACAATCCTTTTTTTTTTTTTTTTTGATGTTTAATAAACACGACACACGCACAAACAAATACAGACACACAATGAAGGAAAAAAAAACACATAATAAATACATCTAACATCGCAAAACGCACGTTTATTCAGAATCAGTCCATGGCAAGTCGCTGACGGTACTGAACGGTGGTTCGGCAAATAGGGCAGCTTGAAATGTTGGCTGCGCAGCCACTGCAGAGACAGTAGTGTCCGCAGGGGACAACAACGGTGTCTCGCTGAGCAGCGACGCAGATGACGCACTCGTCACCCCCGACTGGAGTTTTGACTGATGGTGGTAACTGCTCAGCTGCTCCAGAAGCTTGCACTTGGTTGTACGAAAACATGGAGCTGTGCTTGGTGAAGAGGTCGAGGAACTCCTGCACAACGGCGCGCAGGCTAGACTGGCGCGGGTTCCATGCGGACAGGGCAGGGGTGTGGCAGCGGCCGGTTCCGTCGACGATGGGGTTGTTGACGTTGGTGTGAACGGCGAGGGGGCGGGCCCCTGGTGGGGTGGCGGGGCCGAATGGGGCGCTGACGACGTAGGGCACCGGGGGCTCGACGGGGTGGTGGTGTGACAGCCAAATCTGCACCGGGACGGCCCGCCGCTCCGGGAGGCGCAGGCAGCCGTGCAGGCACAACTTTGGCTGCCGCGTCTCACCCCACGTCGCCGGCACTAGTGTCAGCCCGAACGGCGGCGCACGTTTCCCGCACGTCAACCTCGATGCGTTGAAGCACGTCCTCCGAGGCGTAGGCGGACGGGGCAAAAAAGGCGCGAACAACTTGCTCGCTCATGGGTTGCTTTCGCTGCGTGGGGGTTGGTAGGAGGGGAGGGAGGGTGGGGTGGGATGGGGTTGGTGGCGGTGTCGGCGGGCGGCCGGCTGGGGACGCGGAAGTTGCCGCGAGACACAAGAAAAGCTCGAAAAAAAATTGTGGAAAAAGGTTACGACGGGCGGGGATTGAACCCGCGATCTCTCGCGTGTGAGGCGAATGTCCTAACCACTAGACGACCATCGCACGAACACCGCCCGATTCTCAACATAGCTGTCTTTTCATTGTTGTCACACAAGAAAATGTGCGTTTTGAGTGCGACGCTATGGCGAAATGGAATCGCGTCGGACTCCGGATCCGAAGATTAAGGGTTCGACCCCCTTTAGCGTTGTTTTTTGCCCAAATTTATTTCTTTCAGGTGTGACAGTCGTGTGTGGGAGGCTGTCGTGGGGAAATAGTTCAGTGGCAGAACAACAGATTGTGGCTCTGTAAACCCGGGTTCGATTCCCGGTTTCCCCTTACTTTTTCCTTTTTGCGCGTTTCTTCTTGACCACACACACGAAGGATCGTTGCCGCACCAGAGCCTCGATAGCTCAGTTGGGAGAGCGTCAGACTGAAGATCTGAAGGTCCCTGGTTCGATCCCGGGTCGAGGCAACCTTTTTCCAATTTTTTTTTTTTGCAGCGTCGCTATGTTTTTTTTTTTGGCTTTTCAGATGCAAAAGGTGGGAGAGGAAGTGGGAGGGAAAAGTAAGCGCATCGTTGTGGTGTCACGCCCTTCTCTTCTTCATTTCTTCTTCGTGTGAAATCTGAACTCGTGAACATTCAACATTGAATCCCTCCGCGATGGCATACATTAGGACAGAAGAAAAACCAACCAACCAGCGAACCAACCAGCGAACCAACAACAAGACGCAATGACATACATTTACTTGCGGAGGCATAACACGGGACAAAAAAAAGGTAATAATAATAAATAAAGCAAGTAATAGACTTAGTGCGAAGAACGCCTCCCTACTAGATCAAACTCCCCGGCGCCCCCCTCTCTATCTCACAGCATGTCGTAGTCGTCGTCGAGAAGCAGCACCTCGTTGTCGTAGTCGGCGTTGTTGTTGTTTCTGTTTCCGTTGTTATTGTTGTTATTGTTGCCTCTGGGGCCGCCGAGCTGACCGCTGGTGCTCTGCTGGGTCGAGCCGATGATGCTGTTGGAGGTGACGAGCTCCCCGCCGGGCATGACGGCGCCGTCGTTGTCGCGCCGCGCGTTGTTGCGCCCGCGGCCCCCGCGCAGCCTGCCCTCGCCGCCGCCCTCCGCGGGCTCCTCCGCGTAGACGCAGTTGCCGGCGTGCAGCGGGGCGCCGTCGTGGCCGGTGACGAGCGTCGCCGTGTACTTGGCGCGCTGCGCGTGGCGGCTGGAGACGGAGTAGCACACCCGCAGCCGCTCGCGCACCAGCGGCAGCGCCTGCGCGACCGCGCGCTCCCCGGCGCCCGAGGCGGCCGACGCGAGCGCCTCCGGGGGGATCGCGAAGAGCAGCGCGTCGAAGGCGAAGAGCACGTCGGCCTCGCCGGGCTCGTCGCACTGAATGTAGCCGTGGCGCTCCTCGTGCTTCACGTGCCGGATCGTGCCGGTGTAGCGCGTCAGCGGCGCCGCCTCCGCCGCCTCCGCCGCCTCCCCGTCCGCGGCAGCGGCCTCCACCGTCTTGCTCCCCACCACCACGAAGCCCTGCGAGTGCTGCCCCTGCTGCTGCGCGCCGCCCCGCGCGGCCCCTCGGCGTCCAGTGGCGGCGGCGGCCTCCACCAGCGGCGGCAGCGGCTCCTTGGGGCGCGCCTCGGGCAGCGCCCAGAACCACGCCTGCTCCATGCGGTTGCAGTAGAGCACGTCGGCGGCGCCGCGCACGCACAGCGCCTTGAGCAGCCGCGTCTTGCTGTCGGCGAGGACGGCAGCGGGGTCCGGGGCGCCGTCGCCGCCGCCGCTGGCGACGATGCGGCTGAGGTAGCCGTTGTTGTGCGCGCTGCTGTTGTAGCACGGCTGGAAGGACACCGCGTCGTCCTTCCACACGCAGCTGCTGTACGTTATCACCGCCGCGCCGTGGTCCAGAAGCCCGGCCCCCTCCTGCTGCTGCTGCTGCTGGCGGTCCGCGCGGTGCCGGAGGTGGTGCGTCACCGCGTGGTGCTGCGCGAGGAAGTGCCACAGGAGCCGCGCCGCCGGCTCGTCTAGCACCTGCGCCGCCGCGCGCCGCGCCTGCCGCTTCTCCTCGGCGGTTATAGGCGGGAACAGCGCCGGCGCCGCCGCGGGGGTCGCTGGCGTCTCGCCGCCCTCCTCCTCCCCGGGCTCTGCGGGGTCGCCGCGCTCCAGCTCCGCGACGGCCTCCGGCGACAGCTCCAGCACCCGCCACGCGACGGCCAGCGCGTCCGCGTCCCCGTCGGTGGCGGCGCCGGCGCAGAGCTCCTCCGCCAGCGCCCGCCGGCCCGCCTGCGACAGGTAGTAGTAGAGGGCGTAGCGCGTGAAGGTGAACGTGATGTTGCCCAGTGCAAAGTAGATGTCGGGGCCGCCCGCCTCGGGCGCGATGAAGCCGTAGTTCTTGAGCGTCCGCATCAGCACCACCTTGCCCGCGAACAGCGTCGGCTCCGACTCGTCACCCAGGTCGCTGAGGGACGCCGGCGCGGGGGCCGGCGGCGCGTCCGCACCACCGCCGGTGCCTTCCGACGCCGCGCTCTCGCTGGTGGCGGCCGTCCCCTCCGCGCCGGCGACGCTGCCGTTGCTGCCGCTGCCGCTGCTGCCGCAACGACGGCCGCAACGCTCGGAAGCATCAGCTGCAGCTGCTCGTGCGGGGAGATGACGCGCCGTTTGGGCGGCCGCGCCCCGTCCACCGCTTCCGCCTCCGCCGCCGCCGCCGCGCTGCCGTCGCCGCCGTCGCCGCCAGTGCCCGCCGCGGCGAGCCTCAGCAGCTGCTCCTCGCGCGCCGCCGCCGCCGCGCCGCTGACCGCGGCCGTTGTGCGCAGATACTGCTCGACGTCGCTCTCCCGCGCGCGCTTCTGGCGCCGCTCCGCCGCCCCCGCCTGCGCGCGCGCCAGCTCGGCGTACACCCCCGCCTCCCGCATCGCCTCCTGCACCGCCGCGCTCTCCGTGTCCAGCGCGATGGAGAGGCCGGGCGGCGGCGCGGCGGCGGCGCGCGTGGCGGGGGCGGCGGCCTGGAAGGCGTCCCTCCGGCGAGCGGCCGCGCTGGCGAAGCTGAAGGGGTCGCTACCGCCGCCGCCGTTGTCGCCGCCGCCCTCGCGCCGCTGCTGCTTCTGCTTCGGCTCCGACTCGGCCTCGGGGCCGCCGGGGGCGGCGGTGGCGTCGTCGTCGTCGTCGAACGCGATGGCGCTGGAGGGCGCGGCCGGCGCGGGGGCGTCGCCGAAGGTCATCGCCTCGAGCAGCGAGTCGTGGCGGCCAAAGTCGAGGCGCGCGTTGGGCGGCAGCACGGCCTCGAAGACCGCGTCAAAGATGTTGCGCGAGTTGATCTTGCGAGCACTCATTTTGAGTGGGCGGGAAGAAGGAAAATGAAAAGAAAGAGAGAAGGAAGACACAACACTAAATGAATTATCTGAGTCAGTTCCTATGTTTCATCGATGGTTAGGTGATATTTTGATGTGGTTTGAGCGGAGGTTGGCGAGAAAAAACAGATGTAGGGAGATTTGCACTTGCTGTTATTCTCTGCGATCTGGAAGCGCCATTAAGACCACAGAGGCTTAATACATATATATAAAAGTGGTAGTATTCAACGCTGAATGCGGGTGAGATTCGTGGCGCCACAGGCGGCATTAAGTAACGAGAAACACCGGGCGAGAAAACAAACAAACAAACAAAACACCCGCTAACCTTCTCGCGCACTCATCCAGAGACGCTTCTGTCTCTGTTTCTCTTTTGTGTTCTTTTGTTTTTCGCTTACTTTTGAATGACATTGTATGATAGAGGTGCCGACGTAATAGTTCCAATGGGGAGGGGGGGGGGGAACACAGATTGAAAACAGTGTTTAGGTGAACAGAGTGTGTGTGTGTGTTTCGTTGAACTATGGACTGCTGTATGTTTCCCCTCCTCTTTACAAGATGTGCTGAGGATGCGAAGTTAATAGGAATGGACGTGGACGTGTATGTGTATGTATGTGTATGTGGAGGGGGGGGGGGGGAAGGAAGAAGAAAGTGACGCACCCCCTCTGCCCGATTAGAGGAGCCGGATGCCGCTGCGCCACGACTTTTTGACGATTGCCGACTCGGCTCCCCAGCGGTTGTTGAGCCAGAGCTGCACCAGCTGCGCGCCCTCCTCGGCGCCGCGCGTGAGTTGCACGCCGCGCGTCAGCGAGTGGTCCGCCTCGCCGAACTCGTCGACGTAGATGGGATCGATGGTGCACACGCGGCCGGCGACGGCGTCCACCACCGCGTACGACGTTGCCCGCACCAGCAGGTACAGACCGACGCCGCCGGCGCACTCGCGGGTGTGCGCGTAGAGTTCCGGCGCCTCGCCCGGCTGCACGCACAGCAGGCGGTCGCAGCGCAGGCACAGACCCATCCGCGGCGTCGCGCGCGCGCACTGGCTGCAGCGCAGACCCGCCGCCGCCGCCGCCGCGAAGACGGTGCGGTACGACTCGGGCTGGTGCAGCACGCGCTCCAGCACCCACCGCACGTGCGCCGCCGCCCCGCTGTACCGCCACGCCGCCGCGCGCGGGTCCGCCAAAGCCGGAGCGGCCGGCGGCACCGCCTCCGCGAGCGCCGCGCCGAGTGCGAGGCCGCCCGTCAGGTAGCGGCACATGGCGTCGATGGCTGCGGCGCGCCCGGCGGCGGTGGCGACGGCATCGGCCGTGAGCGTGGGAAAGGTCACCCACGCGCCGTCGCCGCCGTCGCCGCCACACGCGAGCACCCCCGCCGCCGGCGTGTCGACCAGCAGAAGCTTCAGCACCGTCGCGACCCCCAGCGCAGCCCACAGCCGGATCGCACCCGTCGCGTCGCCGTCGTCGTTGTCGATGCCAATGCCGCCACTCTCCGCCTCCGTCTGTGGCGCCTCCTCGTTGTCGTCGCGGGCGGCGGCGGCGGCGGCGGCGGTGGCGGCCGCTGCGTGCTGGGGCAGGACGCGCTGCAGGACGTGCGCGCGGAGCGTCGCGGTGGCGCTCTGGGGCTGCGAGAGGCACTGCAGCAGCGCCTCGCACAGTCCCTCGCCGTTGGCGGCGAAGACGGGCTGCACCGCGGCCGCGCGCGCCGCCAGCTCGTCCGGGGGCACGCCGACGAGCAGGGAGAGCAGCGCGTGCATGTCGGCGATGCCGATGGCGCGGCCGGCGAGCGCGGCCTCGAGCAGGACGCGCGTCTGCAGCACCACCGCGCGCACCGCCTCCGACACGACCCACGCGGCGTCGTTGTCGCGCTGCAGCTCGTCCTCGGCGGTCTCGATGGCGGCGTCGTCGTTGGCGGCGGTGAGACCGACGTTGGCCTGCGCGAGCGCCCGCATCATGTCGCGCCCCGCCGTCGCCAGCGCCGCGCGGTGGGGGCTGTCGGCGGGGAGCGCCTCGCCGGCGGTGCCGCGCCGCAGCTCGTCGAAGAGCGTGGCCGACTCGCCGAGGCCGACGCTGGAGCGCCTGCCGCCCTCGCCGTCCGCCTCCTCGTTCTCGCCGGTGACGGCGGCGGCCGGCCCCTGGTAGGCGAGCACCGGCACCGGGCTGAGCGTCGTGCAGACCATCAGGCAGATGGGGCACGAGAACTCGCCGGGGCCCAGGTACGCCTCGCCCTGGAACCACCCGCGGCGCCACAGCTGCGCCAGCTGCGCGAACACCTTGCCGACGCACGTCACGTGCGCCATGTGGCCGCAGGTGGTGTAGTGGCTGTTGACGCGCCGCCCGCGAGGCTGCGCCGCCGCCGCCGCCGCCGCCTCTGGCCACTCCCCGCGCGCCTGCTCGAGCTGCGTCAGCACGCTGGAGGTGGAGCTGTGCCCGAGAAACAGCAGCGGCTCCTCGGACGGCGTGCGGCACACGCAGCACTCCGCGTCGGCGAGCGCGAGCAGCAGCTTCGTGTGCAGGAACCCCGTGTCCGCCGGCGACAGCGACGCGGGCCCGTGCCCGGTCACAGCGGTGACGCCGCCGCTTCCGCCGCCGCCGTTCTTGTCGTCGCCCAGCATCGCGTCGGTGGCCTTGGCGCCGCGCTTGCGCATGCGCTGCAGCAGGCGCTGCTGCTGCTCCTTGATGCGCTGCTGCCGGCTGCGCGCCGCCTCGTCCACCCCGGCCGCCTCCGCCGTCGCGGCCGCCTCCGGCTCGAAGGTGGCGAGGCCGGTCAGCACCAGCACGTGCGACAGCATGCCGGCGACGCCGTAGTGGTCCGATTCCTTGCTGCGCAGCAGCATGTCGCGCAGCGTGTGCATCGCCTCCGCCACCGTCGTCGCCGCCGCCGGTTCCGCGTCGTCGTCTGTCTCCTCGTAGGGCTCGCGCTGCTGCGCCGCCGGCACCGGCGCGCTCAGCTTGTCGCGCAGCGTCAGGGGCGCGAGGAGGGACGCGGGCCGCAGAATCAGCGGGGCCGCCTCCGCGTCGGTGGCGATGGTGGCGCCGGCGCGCACCGTCTGCTGCACGTAGGCCGCAACGCGGTCCCAGTCGACGGCCTCCCCGCTGTCCGTCTGCCCGCCGCCGGCGCCGTCCGCGGCCGCCATCCGCAGCGCGCGCGTGAGGGCCTCGCAGTCGCGCGCGCAGAGGTAGAGCACCGCCGCCGCGTGCACCAGCGCGTGCGAGTGCAGCCCGTAGACGGCGGACAGCTGCTGCGTCGCGGACGGCGCGTTATGCCGCGCGTGTAGCAGCACGACGCGCATCGCCGGCAGCAGGAGCCCGCTCGTGTGGAGCAGCGCACGCAGCGGCGGCGTCAGCTCGCGCAGCACTCCCATGCGCGGCAGCGTCGGCGGCGGCACGTGCACCGCCTCCTTCTTGTCGCCGTCGCCGCCTGCCGCGTCGTTGTTGTTGTTGGCGGCGGCTGCGGCGGCGCGCTCGCGGGAGGCGAGGCTGTAGTACACGACGTAGTCCATGTCCATGTCGGAGGGCCGCTGCAGCGCCGTGTAGACGTTGACGTGTCGCCGCCACACCTCCGTGCTCGCGATGCCGAACCGCCTGCCGTTCTTGTGCGCCTCGCCGACGGTGAGGGCCCGCATCGCCTCCTGCACGAGCTCCGGCAGCTTGCGGCGCTCCTCACCGGCGGCGTCCGCAGCCGCCGTCGGCTCCACCGCCGCGCCGGGGCCGTCGTCCTCGTCGTCGCCGAGGGAGCCCTTCATGTTGATGGCGACGGCCTCCTGCAGCGCGGAGTGGAGCATGCGGCGGCCGGAGAGCAGCGCGCAGACGTTGCGGCCTACCGCCTCGACCGACGCGTCGCGGTAGCACTTGGTGTCCTCCAGCTGCAGCGTCAGCATCAGCCGCAGATAGTAGAGCGTCGCCGTCGAGCTCACCTCCGCCGCCTCCGCCGTCTCCTCCGGCGTCGCCGCCGCCGACTGCCCCCGCGCCGGCCCTGCCCTTGGCGCCGCCCTGCTCCTGCTGCGCCGCGCGCCGCCGCCGCCGCTGCTCCTCGGCGAAGAAGCGGTCGTAGGAGAAGCGCTCGAGGGCGCGCAGGGTGAAGTCCTCCGGGGCGACGCGCGTGGTGAGCGCCTGCAGCATGAACACGTCGTTGAGCAGCACGTGCTGGGTGCTGCTGAAGCGGTAGTAGGTGGTGTACGACTTGACCTCGAAGTCGTTGCGCCGCCACAGCCCGCCCACCGCCTGCGCCTCGAGCACAAACGGCATCAGCAGCAGGTCCAGCACGCTGTCGGCCGCCGCGTGCGTCGGCAGCGCGCTCTCCAGCAGCGAGGCCACCGGGCGCTGCTGCTGCTGCTGCTCGCTCGCCGCCGCTGAGGAGGCGGCGTCGCCCTCGAGGCCCGTGACGACGGCACTCTCGTGGGTGTCGGCGAAGGCGTCGGGCACCCGCTCCCGCGCCGCGTCCGCTTCCTCCGACAGGGTGCCACCCCGCCGCCGCGCCGCCTGCTGCTGCTGCCGCGCCGCCGCGACCTCGAAGGCCCAGGCGCGCAGGACGATGGCGAGGAGACGCGGGGCGAAGTTACCCAGCAAGACGGCGCGGCCGTTGGGCTCGAGCAGGTCGTAGAGCGGCACCGCCGGCTGCTGCTGTGAGCGCCGCCGCAGAACGACGCTTGTGTCGCCGCGGCACAGGACGGGGCGCTGTGTGGAGGCGACGGCCAGCAGCACGCGGGCGACGTCCGCCGCCATCCGCCGCGCGTAGGCGAGGGCGGCAGAGGCGACGCCGTCGCTGGACGGGTCGTAGTAGGTGGCCGGCTCGCCCGCCGGCACCGCGATGGCGCCGTGCAACTTGAGCAGCTGCGGGCTGCGCGCCGCCGCCTCGGGGGTTCGTCCAGCAGCCGCGACGCAGCCAGAGCCGCGAAGACGGCATCGGTGACGGCGCCGCCCTCCACCAATGCGTTGACGTCGCCCCTCTCCGCGGAGGCCCCCGCGTGCTGCTGGTGCTGCTGCTGCATTCGGCCGAGAACGCGCATCACGCGCTCGACGCCGCTGGCCCACTTGAGGATGGGCGTCACAAGGAGGCGGCTGAGCCACATGGGCTGCGTCACGCGCGCCGCCTTCTCGGTCTTGTAGACGGCGCTGCTGACGGCGATGGAGGCGGCGACGGCGAGCAGGGCACGGGTCGCGGTGCGGGAGAGTGCCGCCGACACGCACTGCTGCGTGTGGGTCAGCACGTAGCCGAGGTCGAGCGGCGCGCGGCCGGGCATGTCGGTGATGCTGTACGCGAGCCAGGCCGCGTCCTGCACCTGCAGCAGCGACGCCTCCATGTCGGCCACCTCCGCCTCGTCCGGCCGCTGGCGCGCCGCCGCCCGCTCCGCCGCGCGCTCCCGCGCCGCCTCCGCGTCACCCTCCTCGTCGCTGGGGTCGTCGTCGCTGCTGCTGCTGCCGCCGGGGATGCCCTCGGCGAGGACGGCGGCGGCGGCCCCGCGCCCGAGCGCCGCGGAGGCCGCCCCCCGGAAGCTGAGGGCGTAGAGGTAGCCGGAGAGGACGCGGTGCAGCAGCGTGTCGCGCGCGCCGGCGTAGCCCAGCGCGGCGGGGTCGCTGAGCGCCGCGCACACGTTGGGGTTCGTGTACATCTGCAGCGAGACGGAGGCGAGGGAGGCGCTGCGCTTGACGAGCGAGAGCCTCTCCGCGTGCCGCGCCATCACCGGCGCCATGCGCAGCCGGAACGTCTCGTCGGCGAGGCAGGCGGAGACGGTGGGCATCAGGCCCTCCTTCCACCAGTCCGCAGCGTGCACCGCGCGGCCCGGCATCAGCTCCAGCGCCACGGCCGCCTCGAGCGTCGACGGCGCCCCGGCCATGTGCGCCCGCGCGACACCGCCGACCGGCACGGCCTGCAGCGGCGCCGCGAGCTGCTCGCCCACCAGCCGCCGGCCCGTGTCGCCGCAGCGCGCCGCCGCCAGCAGCGCCGCCCACACGCCGCCCAGCCACGCGTCCGCCCAGCGCCGCAGCGCCGCCCGCGCGGAGCCCGAGCGCGCCTCCAGCAGCAGCACCATCGCGCGCGCCGCGAGGGCGACGAGGCCGGAGAGCGCCGGCACGAGCCACGCCGCGTCCGCCTCTCCCAGAGCTGCCTCTTCTCCTCCACTTCCTCCCCCTGTGCACTGCCGCCGCCGCCGCCGCGGTGCCGCGCGCAGAAGGACGTCGCTTTCCAGGCGGTGGGGTCGCCGCAGTCGCACATGCCGCCGCCGCCGCCGGAGCGCGAGACGCGGTAGCGGTGGCCGACGCACGGCGAGGCCTGGAAGCACTCCATGCACATGACGCACGTGCCGTCGGCGGCGCAGTCGAGGCAGCGCACGACGGCCTCCGCGCTGCTGAACAGGTGCCCGCAGACGGAGGAGCCGCCGCCGCCGCCCGCGCCGCCCAGAACCGCCGCCGCCCCGCCTTCCGTCTCGACCAGCGCCAGCAGCCACGCGGCCAGCAGCGGCGGCGCGCCGGTGGTGGTGTACGCCTTGACGTCCTCCTCCCCCGACAGGTCGCGCACGCCCGCGGTGATCAGCTCCGCGAGGCGCCCGGGGCACGCGCGCAGCGCCCCCACCGCGCCCAGCGTCGGCGACTTGTTCAGCAGCTCGCCGCCCTCGGTGCCCGCGACGTCGGCCGCGGCGACGGTGGCGCTGGTGCGGGCCTTGGGGTTCTGGCGCAGCAGAAAGCGGCGCATCTCGTTCTCCTCGACGAGCGCGACGAGGTCGGCCTTGGAGCTGGCGGGAGGGTGCTCGATGTGATGCTCCGCACAGTAGTCCAGCAGCTTCCGCACCTGCCACTTGCTGAAGTCAGCCTTGGCGCTCCCGCCCGCCGCCGCCCCCGCGCCGCCCTTGCCTGTATGAGATGACGACGGGGGCTTTTTCGGTGGCCCACCAGCGCGCATCCGTCGGGAGTCGGGATAGAAAGTTTCGAAATGGATGAAGAGAGAAATCAGCACGGGAGAAGACGTGCTTACTCTTGCTTTTTTTCAGTTCCTTTTGTTATCTACAGACACACACACACACACACACAAAAGAGGGGGTGCTCAGCACTTCTACGAAGGGTCAGGAATACGGCAATATTGAATGAAAAATGATAACAATATCATAATAATAATACTATGATTTCGTAATAACGAAGTGGATCGGGTAAAACCTCACCAAATACATCTGTAGTGATCAGAGAGAGAGAGAGAGAGAGAGAGAGAGAGAGAGAGAGATAGGGAGAGAGAAAGATGGGGAAACACAAAAGAACGAGACGTGAGAGTGCGAGGAAGTTGCCACATTGAGGAGACATCGCGGGCCGGTCCCAGAGCCCAATAATTCGAGTGACCGTTCCGAGCGTTACGACAAGGATGGGGCAACCATTTAACACATACGTTTCGCCCATGGACATCTAGTAGTAGAGTGGCATTTCAGAAGCAGAGCTGAGATCGCATCAACGCGCAGAGAGTCAACAGAGAAGTAACACCGTTGGGTCAGGCAAACTCAGTATGGAGCGACCAAAGATTTTGAGTGTGGTGAAGGTAGAGGAGCACAAAATTAGGAGAGAGAGAAGCAGATGAAAAAAGGTGTAGTTGCAGAGGATAAGTGCCGTTATTCATTCTAAAAGAAAACAAAAAAGTAATTAAAAATAATGTATTTTTTTTTTTTAAAGGTGCGTCACATTCCATGTGTGTAAAACTTTTTGATTGAAAGGTGCTCTACTGCACACAACAATATGTGAGCGTGTGTGCATGTTCTGTTTGGATCGGCGGGGCGCGCGCTCACGAGTCCTTGAGGTAGACGGAGAGCCAGCGGAAGCCGTCGCCGTAGCCGATCTTCTGAACGACGCTGCACATGAAGACCTCCATCGGGCGCACCGCGGGGTCGGTCACCTTGCCCTGCTTGCCGGTGCAGAGGCCGCGCAGGCCCATGCACTCCACGAGCGTCTCCTCGCTCACCGCCTTGCCGGGGATGTCGATCTTGTTGCCGAGGATGAGGAAGGGGGTGCGGGTCAACTCCTCCGCCTGCAGCAGCAGGTCCAGCTCCGTCTTGGCGTCGGGGAAGCGCTCGGGGCACGCCGCGTCGACGACGAAGACGACGCCGTCGACCTTTGTGAAGTAGTCCTTCCACAGCCGGCGCGCCTCGAGGTGCCCGCCCATGTCGATCGTCTTGACCGTGATGCCGCCCAGCTTCAGCTCCTCCACGTTGGGGTGGAAGGTGGGCCGGAAGACGTGCACCTGGTCGGTCGAGAGCTTCCCCAGCAGCGTCGTCTTGCCGGCGTTGTCGAGGCCGAGGAAGAGGATCTTGCCGGTCTTGTTGCTGAAGCCGAGGTAGGACAGCCAGTCCCACATCCAGTCGAACCAGCCCATGATCTACGATAGCGTATGTGTGTGTGTGTGTGTGTGTGTGGGAGGTGCTGGTAGAGAGCTAAAAAGAATAATAATATACCTTTATCTTTTGGTTGACGCAAGTCGTTCACTGCGAGTGAGAGGGAGGGAGCGACAGAAGAAGAGAGAGAGATTTGGATACGGTTTAGCCGAGTGCGGAAGAGGTTGTGCGGGTGATCGTGATAATTATCGACAGCAATTACGGGTGTTTGTAAAGATATACTCAAATGTATGGAGAATGCATAGATCTGCCCAGTCAATAACAACTTCTTTTGCCCTCTTGCCGCGTGGCGTTGACATACCATAGTTTCACTTGATGATGAATAACACCGCACCTTTTCTGCTTCTTTTCGTTGCTGTCCTTGAAGGACAGAAACATGGTTGCATGAAAGACGGGATAAGAATGGTGGACGATCGGAAAATAATGGTTCATTTAGCAAAGTAGAGAAAATATAAGTTGGGAGAATATCAGGGACATCCCTTGAAGAAGCAAACAAAACAACAAAACATTATAGAGAAAAAAAAAATAACCAAATCAAAAAAAAAAAAAAAAAGGGGGTGAGGGGAGGAACGGTGGACGATGGCGTACATGCACAGGTTGCACCTTCTCTCTCTCTCTTTCTCTCCCCAAACATTTACTCCCTCTATGGCGTTCAGTCGGGCCCGCCTGCGGAGGTCGTGGTGGTGCCGTCGGCGGCGGCGGCGTCGCGGCGGCGCAGCTCCAAGAGGTTCTTGACGAGAATTTGGCGGCGCAGCAGCCGCCCGTAGTAGAGCTCGAACTCGGGCATGTCGCGCGGGAAGACGTACGAGGGGCGCTCCTCCGCGGACAGCCAGCGCTCGTACCACGGCCGGCCCCGGCACAGCAGCCGCCGCAGCAGCTCGAGGCCGAAGGCGATGAAGAACACCGCCGCGACGGCGCCGCACGCGATGAAGGCGGCGCCGAGGGGCGTGTTGTCCTCGCCGACCCAGCTGGCGGTGCGCAGCGCGATGCCCTTGCGCCCGCGGAAGCTGGTCACGTCGTAGAACTCGTCGACCTCGAGGGTGTAGGGCCCCGGCGGGAGGTCCGTCTCGATGACGCGGTACGGCTTGCGGAAGTTGCTGACGACGGCGGAGCGGAGCCAGACGTGCAGGTCGTAGTCCATCGGGTCCGGCAGCGCGTGGCCCGCCTCGCGGTAGTACCACCCGTTGTTGAGGTAGTCGTTGTTCGTCGGCAGGTGCGGGTACCCCGGCGACCACGCGCGCGCGTGCGTGACGACCGGCTTGAAGCGTATCGTTCGGTCCGCCTTCCACTCGATGCCGTCCTTGTTGCAGCGGTTCTCGCCGGCGCTGCCCCCGAGGCGCTCCCCGCGCGGCCCAAAGTCGCTGCCGTTGCAGACGAGCTCCAGCGGCTCCCCGCCGGCCGCGTCGCCGCGGTAGAGCGTCAGCGTGTCGTTGAACATGGACCACGGGGCGATGCCGCAGGGGTAGTAGTAGAAGCGGTCCAGCGGCTCCGTCGCGCCGGCGCTGTTGGTGACCGTCACGGAGCTCCCGTCGCCGTCGTGGAGGGCGCCGACCTTGTCGAACGGGCGGCACAGCGACCCGCCCGACTTGCCGGCCTTGTTGCTGCCGCTGAGCTGCGTCGTGCTGCGGCCGTCGCCCCAGTCGCGGTGGTTCTGGTGCATCCCCGGATCGTGTAGAGAAAGTACACCGGCGCCTTCATCGTCTGCGTGATGTTGAAGGTGACGCGCGTGCGGGTGCCCTGCGGGAAGCTCTGCCCCTCGGCGCTGAAGCTGCGGATGCCCTGGTTGATGTTCACGGCGGGGTCGGCCGGGTAGTACTGGTAGTTGCTCACGTTGCCGTACTCGACGTCCAGCAGGTAGCGCTTGCGGCTCGCGAGAATGATGAACACCCCGAGCACGATGAAGGTGACGGCGAAGGCGAGAAAGGCGGGCATGAACCAGAAGGGCGACGCGTAGTTGAAGTACGTCGGCAGCGTCTGCTGCAGCAGCGGGTCGCCGCCGTAGGTCGTCTTGCCGTACTCCCGCATCCACCGCGGGATCCACCGCCGCGCCCACTCGCGCCGGCCCCGCCGCGTGCACAGGCAGCAGCCCATGCAGCAGCCGCAGCAGCCGCAGCATCCGTCGTCCTCGTCGCTGTCGCCGCTGTCGTCGCCGGAGAGCGAGGAGGAGGACGAGGCCCCGCTGCCGGCGCCGTACGCCTCGTCTCCTTCGTAAAGGTCAAAGAAGCCATCTTCGTGGCCGCCGACCGCAGAGAACACCGCCTCGCCGCCCCGCTCTGCTGTCTCTATTCCGCTATCGCTTTTGCCACGGAGCATTCTTCACTCTCTATCTCTCTCTCTCTTACCGACACTACCTATCAGAAGGAGAAAGAAAGGGAAAGAAAAATGTAGCACGGAATAGAACAGCTTTGCAACGCACGTCTCTTCTTATTATCGCGCTTTTTTTTTTTTTTGAAAGGAAGAGACAATTCAAAGGAAGAGAAGTTCAAATAACCAAAAAATGGAAAAGTTAGTTGATCGATTTTTGCAAGGTCTTGGTGGGGAGCAGCAAAAAAAAAAAAAAAAAGAAATAGAAGGGGATGATAAAAAAAAAAGTACTATACAGTTAAAAATGAAAGAGCGGCGGAGTGAAACGAATAAAGTAATAATTGACGACAATGACGAGGGGAGAGAGAGAGAGAGAGAGGTAGGGGGGGGGGACTAGCGAAGAGCGTTCCAAAGAAAAGGGAAGCGTGAATGGAGAAAGAGCTCACAGTTAAAAATCAAGCGAATTAAAAGAGTAGAAGCGCGACCTGTTTGTTCTGCTGAAGCAGTGATGGGGAGTGGAGGGAGGGAGGGAGAGACGGGTAGAGCAGGTGCAATGTGAGACGGCTGCGAGAGAATCACACGCAATGTCACGTCTTTTGACTTGTGAAAGTGAAAGATGCACTGAACCATCACATTCACAAGGGGGAAGGGAGAACAAAGAGTTCTCGAAAGAAGCATCGGTAACACACTACTGAAGGTCAGATATCCATCAGCACAACACCAGTTTGAGCACATGGGAGTGAAATGTTGGTTTGAACGTATGTGCGCCGCGAATGACGCATGAGACTCCACTAGGTGTACATCAAAAAGTGAAATTGGAGAAATAAGAGAAAGCCGAAGAAGCAAGAAAGAAATATGGTGAATACCAAAGGAGAATAAGTAAGTGCGTACGGTTTTACTTTTACATCGCATGTCCGCGTGCACCACGAGAGAGAGAAAGAGAGAGAGAGAGAGAGAGAGAGAGGGAGGGAGACTCAGACATCATAGGCGGCGGAGGGGGCGCGGCTGGCGCGTGTAGTTGTGCGTCTCGGGGGTCTCGTAGAGCTGCTTCTGATAGTCGGGCACCATGAAGGCGTCGGCGACGGCCGTCCCGACCGGCACGCGGCTGGTGTACGTCTGGCCGAGGCTCACCACAGCGCCGTCAGCCCCGGCCGCCGCCGCCGCCGGGCACGCTGCGACTGCGCTGTTGTTGTTGTTGTTGCTGCGGCCGTTGGCCGTCTCTGCGCCACCGCTTTCGTCGTCGTCGTCGTCGCCGCGGTCGAGGAGGTGGCCGCCGTGCATCTCGTTGAGCTGCTGCAGCCGCTGCCACTCGAGCTGCGTCAGAAGCACCACGCTGCTGCGCTTGCCCACATCCGCCGCCTTGGCCCGCGCGCCTGCCTGCGCCGCGCTGCCGCCGCTCCGCCTCGCTCGTCGCGGTTGTCGAGGCACCCCACGCGCTCTTGGGCGACGCCGCCAGCGCCGCGCTGGAGGCCGCGCCGCCGCTGGAGGGTCGGCCGCCGTTGCGCTTGCGCACCTCATTCTCGAGCCACGTGAGCAGCTGCGGCGCGGGCGGCGCGACCGGCAGCCACAGCGGGTTCACGCGCTCGTTGAGGTGATAGCCGGGCTTGCTCTGTATCTTGCGGCGGCGCGCCTTGCCGGAGGAGGAGGAGGCAACCGTCGCGGCGGCAGTGGCGAGCGAGCGCTGCGAGCTGCTGGAGGCGGCGGCGGCGGCGGCGGAGGTGGAGGGCGGCGGCGCGCCGGGGCTGCTGTAGAGTGCGGCGTGGCGGCGCAGGAGGCGGGCGGCGGCGCGCTCGTTGGCCTCGCGCTGCGTCAGGATGTTCCACAGCGACACCGCCTCCCGCTCCTTGTGCTGCGCGACGCTCTCGTAGCACACGGCCATGATCATGAAGCTGCGGTTGAAGCGGCTCTGCACGTCGGCGCAGCGGTACTCGTTGTAGTGCGCCACCGCCGCCAGCGCGGGGTCGCCGCCGCCGCCGGCCGGCCGCCGCGTCCTCACCCGCGCGCGCGGCGGCAGCCTCCGCGGCCCGCTCAATGGTCGAGCTCCGGCGGCGACCGACGGCCTTGGCGACTTGCTGCTGCATGCTGGCGCGGCGCACCCCCGCCGAGGGCAGGTCGCCGGCAGCCGCACCCGCCTGCTGTTGCTGCTGCTGTTGTTGCCCGGGGAGTGCGAAGACGGCGGCGTAGCAGGAGGGGATGAAGTGCGAGTAGGCGAGCTCGCCCTGGCGGCGGCTGCCCTGGCGGCCGCTCATGTACAGGTCGTACTGCGCCGTCACGCTGCGCATGAGCGCCGGCGCGTGCGTGCGCACGACGTCGTGCAGCTGGTGCGCGCTGATCCAGAAGACGCCGGAGCGCCACAGGTGCATCAGCACGTCCACCGCCTGCTCGCCCAGCACCTCCAGCTGCTGCGCCTTGTCCTCCGCCACCGCCGCCGCCGCCGCCGCGCCGCGCCCGACGCCGACGCCGTTGCCGCCGCGGGCCTGGAAGCTGCGGGCGAGGGCGTTGAGCGTCATGTCCTCGTAGACGTGCGTCTCCTCCTGGCGCGCCGCGCAGAGCGTGACGGCGTACTTGAAGAGCGTCAGCACCTCCTGCAGACTGAACCGCCAGTCGAGGTGCAGGCTGAGCGGGTTGTGCCCCAGCACCTGCAGGCAGAAGAGCGACATGCCCAGGTCGCCGTACCGCTCCGCCTCCGCCTCGCTGACGGCCCCGCCGCGCGCGGAGAAGCTGAACTCCCCGGCGTGCGGGGAGGAGGCCGCCGCGGCGCGCGATCCGGCGGAGAGCGGCGGCAGCGTGGCTGCTGACGTGCTGCCCGCGCCGCTTTCCGCCGTGCGCGCCGACGACGCGGGCGTTGCCGTTGCCGCCTTTTTGCTGCCGCTGCCACCGCTGCGCCCGGAGAGGCGCTCCCGCTCGCGCGCGCGGTCGTGCTGCATCTCAGCGAGGATCTGCCCCATGTGCTGCAGCGCGCTGCTCGGCTCGAGCTCGACCGGCGCCGCGGCCGCCGCCATGGTCGCCGCGACGCCCTCCACGAGGTGCTCCGGCTTGAGGTGCGCGACGCCGGTGGTGTGCATCGTGTGCACCAGGTCGAACCACACGCCCACCTCGTCCACCGACGGCTCCAGCAGGATCGCCTCGGCCTGCTGCTGCTGCCGCGCGCTCGAGCGGCCGACGGGGACCGCCGCGGGCGCCTTCCCGCCGGCCGCGTGGCGCGCGGAGCCGCCCTTGAGCAGCGCCACCCGCATCGCGCCGCCGACGGGCTCCCGGCACTCGCCGCCGCCTTGGTCGTCGTCGTTGTCCACCTCCTCGGGGGACGGGAAGAGCGAGTTGGAGCGCGTCTCGCGGCGCGCGAGGGCGGCCACCTCGGCCTGCGTGGGGGCGGCGGCGGCGGGCAGCAGCGGCGGCAGCGCGCCGGCGCGCTCGGGGCCGTCCCCGGCGCTGGGCAGCGCGAGGCTGCTGAAGGTGTGGCGGCGGTCGTGCAGTCGGCTGTCCGCCGTCGCGGCGACCGTGCTGCCCACCCGCCGTCGGGCTGCGGCGTCGGTGCTGCTGCTGTTGCCGCCGCCCATCTGGCGCTTGATCGACTCGTAGTTCTCGCGCTCGTCGGCGACCGTGTGGCCCAGCGAAAGGGCCGCGCCGCCGGGGCTCATCACCTTGCTCAGCTGCGCGCGCCGGCTGGTCGTGTCCCCCGCGCCGCCCGGCCCTGCCGCGCTGCCGCGCTCGCCGGCGCCTCCTTCGCGGGTGTACATGCGGTTGGAGTTGGCGTCGTGCAGCAGCGCCGCGAGCCACTCGCGCAGGTACACGCACGTGTCCTTGCTCTCGCCGAAGATGAAGAGCAGCCGCTCGAGGGCCCCCTTGATCACCTTCATGCGCGCGACGATCTCGAGGGAGAGGAGGTGGAAGACGCGCTTCAGCTCCGCCGCGTCGAGGGCGCGCATCGGCGGCAGCGTCAGCAGCGAGTGCAGCAGGTCCAGCAGCGCCGGCACGCCCGGCTGCTCGTGCGCCTGCAGGTCCTCCAGTAAATGCAGCGCGCGCGTCGCGACGACGCTGTCCAGCTCGACCGTCATCGAGGCCGCCCCGGAGCCCGCGTCCGCGTCCGGCCGGGCGGGCGGCGCAAAGGCGCTAGTGGTCGCTGGCAGCTCCGGGCGCGCCGCCGCCGCCTGTGGGTCGAGCGCCTTGGCCGGCAGGCGCAGTGTGGGGCTTCGTCCGCGCTGTCGGCGCCGGCGCTGCTGCCGCGCCGCGTTTTGCTGCCGCCGTCCTGGCGCTTGGGGCTTGCCTGCTGGCCCCCTCCCGTGGCGCCGCTGTTGCGGAGGAACTCGTTGACCATGAAGATGGAGCGCGCGCGGTCGCTGACGCTGCCGTAGTTGGCGCGCTTGGTGCTCTTGTGGATCGGCTTGGCGCTGCCGGTCGCCATGAAGAGCAGCAGCGGGTGCGGGGGCTGATCCTCGTCGTAGAGGATGTTGCTGCCGGCGCCGGCGCGGAGGCCCTGCAGGAGGCGCTGCTGCTTGCGCTGCCGCGCCGCCTCCTTGCGCATCAGCCGCTCCATCGGCGACTCGCCCTCGTCGAAGATGGAGCCGTCGCCGGGGTTGAGGGAGCCGCCGGCCGCCGCCTGCAGGTGCATCTCCTGCGCGTGGCTCGTCGCGAGCAGCGCGTAGAGCTTGTAGTTCTTGGCGCGCGCCTCCGTCAGCACCGCCCACAGCGCGTCGCTCTGCTTCAGCACCAGCTGCATGATGTTGTGGTAGTCGCAGTAGAGCACAAAGAGGTCGAAGAGCGGGGTCTGGCGAGCCAGCTGCAGCTCCACCTCGAGCTTCCACAGAAGGTGCGACTGGCTGACGGCGCCGTTGTCCACGGCGGCGGCGGCGCTGCCAAACGTGCTGGCGCTGCCCCTCGGCAGCGAGCGTGTGGGGGCGCCGGAGCCCGCGACGGAGGCGGGCGGGATGCGGTTGAGCTGCAGCGCCATGTTCACCATGTTCTCGGCGACGCGCTGCCGCTTCAGCTCGCCGGGGCTGCAGGGGCGGCTGCCGGCGAACGGCTGCCCCGCCTCGCCGTCCTCCTCCGCCGCCGTTCCGCTCCCAGCAGACGACGACGATGAACGGGAGAGCCCGTTTTTTTTGCCGGAGGGCGGCGGCGGGGGTGCGGTGGCGCCGCGCGTGGGCGACGGCAGCGCGAGGGTCGCCCGCACGTCATCCTCGCGCCCCTCCTCTGCCGCGCGTGCCGCCCACGACACCACGCCGCCGCCGCGGGCCTGCTGCTGCTGCTGTTGCTGTCGTGCGTGGGCTGCCCGCGCCTCCTCCCCCTGCCGCCGACGCCCTCAGCGCAACTGTGCCGGGCGAGGGAGTGGGAAATAGCGGCGCGCGAGCGGAGGCGTTGGCGGCGGCGAGGGGGCGGGGGCTGGTGTCCGTCGCCGGCGAGGATGCCGCTGACACACCCTTAGTGCCGCCCGCACGCTTTTTGCCCCCGCTGCTGTTAATACTGTACATCGGAGATGAGGGGGGGGGGGGGACACTAAATCACTCCGTTTGCAAAAAAGAAAATGAAAGGAAAAGGCTACGTGCAGGAAAAGTTTTTCTTTTTTGAGATATTTAGAAAAAAAAATGAAGAGAAATAAGTGCAGGACAGATTATCGGATGAGGGGGTAATACAATCTGACTGTTTCCTTTGTTGTTGTGTGAGGATGGAGAGGGCAGGCGAGAGAGGCATTTGAAGACGCGCATTTTGAAACAAGGGAGAAAGAGTGGTTGAGAGTGCATAACAAGAATTCCGTTCCGTGCAGCAAAAATATGAGGCTGATAATAAGAATCGTGGTTATTGACTAACAAAATCAATTCAAATAATCCGTCACCGATGATAGTGTGCGTGTGCGCATTAGTCTTCTATGTTCGGGTACATACGCAGCGATATGTGTCACAAGTCGATTGTGCCAATATCACGTCGGCTGAGAGTCTCCGAGAATGGCGCGCGCGTCGCGCATCGCCTGCAGGCGGCCGCGGTGGCGGTACAGCAGCAGACACAGCCGCTCGCGGTCCGCCTCCAGCGCAGCCGCCTCCTCTCGTAGCTTCCGCCGCCACTGAGCCATTTCGGCCTCCGCGCCGCACACGGGATCTGGCGCCGGCGGCGGGGAGCTGGCGGGCGGTGCACTCACCGCTGCCGCGAGGGTTGTTGTTGGCGCCGTGTCGCGACTGCAGCTGCTGCTGCTGGGGCCGCGGCGGGCGGCGCGGCGGATGGCTTGCCGCTTGCGGAGCGCCGCCACCTCCGCCTCCAGCGCCTCCGCGCGCTCCCGCAGGCGGCCGTTGGCGCTGTCCAGCTCCCGCAGCGCCGCCTGCCGCCTCCTGTTGTCCGCCTCCGTCACCGCCACCGCGCGAGGGTCCGGGGAGGTCGGCGCCAGCGATGGCACTTCCTCGACCGCCGGCGCCGGCGCCGTGGCGCTCCTGTGTCTGAGGCTGCGCAGCGCGCGCCGCAGGTCGTCCCTCTCGCGCCCCAGCGTCTGCAGCGACACCAGCAGCGCGTAGAAGCGGTTCTGCAGCTGCAGGCACTCGAGCGTCTGTGCCTGCGTGTGGTGCGCCGGCGCTTGCGCCTCAGCGCCTCCGTTCTTCCCGTCCTCAGCCGTGTCAGGCACTGGGGGCTGGGGATCCGTTGTGGCGCCGGCGGCTTCGGCGGTCGCGGGCTCGGCGCTGGAGCCGACGGAGACGGAGGAGGCGGAGGAGGCGGCGCGCGACAGCGTAGGCTCTGTCAGCTCCGACACGGCGGAGGGCGCCCGGCGCGCGTCGCCCAGACGCCTCAGAATACGCACGCACGCCTCCGCGTCCACCGGCGACAGCGCCGGCAGCACTCGCGGCACATTCATCTATGCAGATCTTGTCCACTCCTCCGCCTACCTCACCGTTCTGGTAAAAAAAAGAAAGGGTTCTCCGCGACACAAGTAGCGCTTGGTTCGTCTTTTATTGTACGCCCGTGTGCTTTCAGTTCCACTTTTTCTTTTTGTTGTCTGTATCTGTGCTCTGGTGAAATGATTGGAAGATTCAGAGACGGATGCACATGCGAATACCAACAATGTCCTGGTGCTGAACATACTCACTATTTGAAAGCAAGGAAAAAATGAAATAGTACTAAAAATGAGGCTCAACAGACGCGGTGCAATTTCATCCGATAGCAAGAACTGTTTACTCGCGAGAATTACAATAATAAATGATTCTACCAACGAAGTGACTATACCAGCGCATTGCTTCTACATCTTGGATCTTTTCCCCTTTCCTTTTACACAAGTATTTTGATCAACAATGTGAAAAAGGACATGCGAGAAGAGCAGCCCTCGCATGCGTGTGTATATTCAGAGGGGAGAAAGCGCAGATGAGGCTGCCGCGAGGGAAAAGCAAAACACAAGAAGAAAACAATGAAAATAAAAACAAAAAGTGGTGCTAAGTAATCAGTGAGGCCGAATAGAGAACAATGATAATGAAAAAGCTATTGACAAGAGAACATCAAATGAAAAGGAGGCGTGAGGAGTATGAAGCGCGCTGTGAATGTGTGTGTGTGTGTGTGTGTGTGTGCTGCTATAGGAATTCGAACTCGTCGCGGCTGAGCTCCTTTGGCGTGATGGGGACGTTGGGCAGCACGGTGCAGGCGTGGAGGTGCCCCGTGGCGATGCGCTCGTCAATGTCCGAGATGATGCGATCGCGCACAGAGCGGCGCAGCACCATCCGCCTGCTGCCCGCGCGGCCCACCGCAGCGGCTCCGCCCCTCCCCAGTCTCCGCCGCCGCCAGCGCCACCTCCATCTTCTCCCCCGCCGCCGCCGCCGCCGAGGGGATGTCGGCCGGCTTCTCCACCTCCCCGTCCGCCCCGGCCTCCGCTCCGGCGCCGGAGCTGCTGCTGTTGCTGCTGCTGCTGCTGCTGCTGCTGTTGGTGTGGGTATCGTTCGCGTCGCTGCCGCCGCCGTCGTCGGGCGCGGTAACGTCTGGGAGGTCCGCGTCGTCGCTAAGGACGGCGGCGCGGTGGTTGCGCGCGTCGTCGCCGCTAGGGGTGACGTGGTGCACCACGAGGTCGCGCTCGGGGTGCTCGCGCGCGACGCGGTCCATGCCGCTCGCGATCTTGAGGATCGCCTCGAGCAGCTCGTAGTTGCCGAGGATGTCGACGTGGTCGCCGCTGACGACGCCGCCGCGCAGGTTGAGCGGCGACACGGCGCCGGTGGCCTCGTGGCTGTGCTCGATGGTCACGACGCGGCCCACGTTGCGGCGCCAGCCGTTGGGCGCGCGGCACATGTATGCGAGCGAGTCGAGGGGGACGGTGCCGTCGCCGTCGCCCAGCCGCACGCCCTGCCCAACGTCGCCGTCGGTGTGGCTCGTGTTGGTGTTGTACAGCACGCCCGCCTCCGCCGTCGCGTCCGGCGCGCTGACGTTCTCGAGGTGGTAGCCGACCTCGGCGCGCTTGCTGACGCCGTAGAAGCACACGACGGTGGTGTGCGGCGCCTGCGGCAGCGACGGCAGCCGGTCGACGCCGTCGCGCAGGTGCTTCTCCACCGCGCGCACGCAGCTCTCGTGCCCGCTGCGGCGGCACTCGTCAGCGACGATGGTCGCGACGCCGCGGTTGTCCGGCCGCGTGCCGTTGGCGAGCCGCAGGACGCCGGCGAAGGCGGCGGAGCAGCCGCGCGGCAGCATCGCGACGAGGCACGACCACGTGCGCAGGAAGTTGAAGCGCGCGGGCTGGCTGAGGAAGCTGTTGAGGAGGTGGCGCGCGGGGCGGGGCACGCTGAGGGTGTCCCGCACGTCGCCCATGAGCACCGCGCTGAGCGCCTTGGGCAGCCCCATGGTCGTGCCGCCGACGTTGATGTAGTAGCTCACGTAGCGGTCCATCCACCCCGGCTCGCGCTGCTCGACCCACCGGAAGAAGGCGAGCGCGACGGTGGTGCCGTAGCTGTGCGAGATGACCACCGCGCGGTTGCGGTTCTTCTGGCAGAGGAACTTGATGTTGTTGCGGATCTGGTAGAAGAGCCCGTCGCGCGCGTGCGCGGCCTGCGGGGAGAGGCGCCAGTCGTACGTGAGCACGGCCATGCTCTGCGGGTCGTAGCCGATGTCGCCGAGGTTGAGCAGCACCTTGGCCCACACCCAGTAGCCGGGCACAAAGTAGTCGACGCTCGTGAAGCCCATGTCCGGCCGCACGCGCACCCGCGGGGGGTCGGCGCCGCTGCGGTCCATCGCGAAGAGCTGCAGCCAGCAGTGGGGGTCGCGCAGCAGGAGGTAGAGCATCTGCGGCCCGAACATGCGCGCACGGAAGGTGGAGGCGAAGAGGGCGTTGTCGCGCATGCACTGCACGTCGCTCTCCCACAGCTCCAGCGCCCCCGTGATGAAGCCGGGGATGATGGCGACGGGCTGGCGGTGCGGCAGCTCCGTCTTGTTGTCGTTGTACAGCCGGAAGAAGTGCTTCCCGGGCCGATTCTCCTCCTCGACGATGAAGGTGGCCATGACGTCGTTGAGGATGTTGGAGTTGTACACCAGGCCCGCGAGCACGGCCAGCAGCACCAGCACCAGCGCCGCCAGCACGCGGCGGCTCGTGAGAAAATCGACCGGGTAGAAGACGAGGCGCTGCAGCCGCACCGGCACCCGCAGGCTGTCCATCGCGCCCACGATGCGCTTCTGAAACTCCGTCGGGGACGACACCGAGTGCGCGCGCTCGCCGCCGCGCGGCCGGGGGCTGCCGGCGGTGAAGTCCGTCGGGGCGCGCGCGGAGGTCGGCGTCTGCCCGGGCGCGTCGTCGAACTCCTCGCAGCGCGTCATGAGCGACAGCACGTACGCCACCGCACGCGTCGGCCACGCGCGCCGCCGCTGCCCCGCCCCGCCCCGCGCGCTCTCCCGCTTCTGCGGCGCCGCTGCCTGATTGCTCGCGCGCTTCTTGCCACTGTTTCGCATTCGTCTGTCTTAAAAATTAGTAATTATTATTATCTTGTTGTTGTTGTTGTTGATGGGACTGTCGGGGAAGTTTCTCACTTTCTCTTGCTCTCGCAATGCTTGTGGAGAGGTTCAAAGAGGTGGGTGTCAGATGTTATGCGAGTCACCCACTACAGTGTTTAATCATTCAAGAAAAAAAAAGTAACAGTTGTGGTGATAGAAATATCGCTAAAAGCGGCGGATGTGATCTGGATTATATGTAAAATGCTACGCCCACTGCTTTGTGGAAAAACTTTTGTTCGTCTTTTCTTCTTTTTTTTTTTTAACGCGACCGTTCACTTTGCGAAAGGTATGCGTCTTGATGCTGACTGATGTTTTCTTTTCTTATTTTCTTCTTTTCTTTCTCTCTCTCTTCGAAGCTGTGAGTTTTTGTTATTTTTGTTGTTGTTGAAAGGGGAAACGGGGAGGAGGAAGAGCACAATAAGTTAAAACCATGACATTGTCGTTGCAGGAAGCAATAGAGTACAAGTAGGCGACGCGAAGCAGAGGCTGTAGATTGCGAATGCAATGTGGAAAACAACAACAACGCATACATACACACATGAAACCCAACACCCACAAAACGACAGACGAACACTCCTGTGAGAGAAACAATTCAATTTTTCTTTTTCATCAGTCCAGTTTTCCTAAAGAGAGAATGAAACAAATGAGGAAAAAAAAAGAAAGTAGACACGGAACAGCTTCAAAACGATGAAGAGAAAAACCACCAGTGTGGACGCGGGAGGAAAGTCATATATATATATACCTCTCCGAATAAAGCATGCATAGAAGTGGAAACCAAAAAAAAAAAAAAAAAAAAAGAACGGGGAGTAATGATGGAAAATGTGTAGTAAGAGCGCAAAACACAGAGATAGTGTGTGTGCGTGTGTGTGGGAAAAGTAAAATTACGGCATAGAAACGGCGGCGCACCGCCCGCGACACTGCAACTGCGCTCCGAGATCGATACCTGAAGGAGAGGGATAGTAGTGCAGGAGAAATGAGCGGAGACAGAGAGGAGTCACCAATGACACACAAAAAAAAAAAAAAATCGAGGATGTTCGCTATGTTGTGTCACCCATCGAGTTATTCCGTCTCTTTGACTCCCCTCATCATTGGGTGATAACGACTTATATCCTCTCTTCTCTCTTCTCTTTTTTTTTTTCTGACGCATGCGTTTTATTTTCTTCCTCGCTAGTGAGCCAGCGACAGGGAGGGAAGTAGCAACGGGTGAAAACACACACGCTCACGCACACGCACAAGAATATGATCAGCGAGGACCATCAGAGAGACGCGCGGCTCACTTGGCGGCGGGGAGGGCGCCCGGGGCGTCGGGGGCGGCGGGGCTGGCGACGTTGAAGGCGGCGAGCAGCTGCGTCACGTAGGCCTCGTCGTCGCACATGATCTTGCCGGGGCTGTCGGAGACCTTGGCGACCGGGCGCCCCTGGCAGCGCACCATCTTGAGCACAATGTTGAGGGCCTTCACGCCGGGGATGTTGCACGTGAGCTGCGTGCCGATGCCGCACATGACGTTCGTCTGCTTCCGGAAGGCCGTGAAGAGCTCGAAGCCAGTCTCGAGGTTGAGGCCGTCGGAGAAGACGAGCGTCTTCGTCTTGGGGTCGATGCCGAGCTCGCGGTAGTGCGCGAGCGCCTTGAGGGCCCAGCGGTGCGGGTCGCCCGAGTCCTGCCGCAGCCCGTCGTAGGCGCTGGCGAGGTCGGGTGTGAAGTCGTGCAGGAAGGCCTCCATGGTGATGCAGTCGGTGAGAGCGATGCCGAGCTGGTGCGGGTACTCCTTCAGCCAGCACTGCAGCGCGTGCCGCTGGCTGTCCGCGAGCACCGGCGTGAGCTGCTGGAAGGCCTGGAACCACTCGTGCGCCTGCGTCCCCACCTCGGGCAGCCGCAGCCGCCGCGCCAGGTCGAGGTTGCTCGTGCCCACCAGGTGCGGCGCGAAGCGCGCGTCGTCGCGCAGGCGCGTCACGATGGCCTCCTGCACCGCGCGGCTGAAGCGGCGGCGCGTGCCAAAGTCCGACACCGCGAAGCCCTCGAGCTCCGGCGACCCCGGCGGGTGCGCGGCGAAGAAGGCGTTGAGGCGGTCGTTGAGCGCGTCGACGGCGTCGGCCGTTTCGACGCCCGGCCACCGCGCGGCCTGCGTCACCTCGCTCACGATGGCGAGCAGCGGGATCTCCCAGAGGATCGCCTCCGCCCACGGGCCCGAGACGGTGATCTGGATGTCGCCCTCCGTCTCGTCGGAGGTGGTCGAGTAGCGGTGCGGCACGACGGGCGGCACGCGGCGCACCGTCACCTGCTCCGGCTTGTAGCGGTACGCGCGGAGGTACTCGACGTAGTCGGGCGCGAACTGCGGGCGCGTCAGCATCCACTGCGCCTCCTCCTCCGTCAGCGCCACCTCCCGCATGTGGTCCACCTGCCGCCGGATGCGGTCGACGTAGCATCCGAGGTGGTCGTTCTTGTTGCGGCAGTAGAACTGGAAGTCGGCCTGCACGACGGGGAACTGGTGCAGCACTGCCTGCTGCATGTGCAGCTTGTAGGCGTCCGTGTCCAGCATCGACGTGATCACCGGCACAAACGGCTCCTCAACGAGCAGCGGCATCGCAACGGGGCAGGTATGTATGTAGAGTTTTTTTTTTTTTGTTGTTGTTTTTGAGGGTACTGTAGACACTCGGCGTGCGTCAGTGGTATGAACAGTAGGAAAAGAAAAGAAGAGTAGTAAGAGAGGTGATGGAAAACACGTATGATGCAATGAAGGAGAAACACTCTGCAAAGGGCGAAATCACTCTTCTGAAAAATAGATGATACGGTTTCTGTGTTCCTCAAAAAAAAAGTAAAAGGTAATGCAATGGGTTTGAAAGTAGGAAAAACAAAACAAAACAAACGGTAATTTCCTTGAAAGAGAAATATAATATATTGTTCGTGAATTGGAATAAAAAAAAGAAGAATGAAAACTCAAATCCTACAAGAGCATGATGAAGTTTTGTTGGGAAAGGGGCAAATTGATGGGAGAGAGAAGTGAATTAAAGACATAGGACGTTCAGCAATCCCCCTGAATCAGGAATGAAAGAGTCATTGGTTTAAACGACAGATTGATATTTGCCGCGTCTGCGTCTGATTTACTTTTTTTTTTTCTTGTATACACACTTTTCACATTCACAGATGTGGTGAAGAACACAAAACAACGCAACAATTTTTCTGAGTTGAATGGACACGTGGAAGTCTGCACAGTCTCGCAAGCAGTGCGTTTGAAGAGCTACTTTCACACAAACGCACACGACCACCAGCGCCGTTCGTATATACTCACAAGTTATTTTTGTATAATGTAATAGAGAGCTTGCCGATAGAAGAGTACACCTGTCACCCGCGGCAGGAAGCGAACATTGAATCTGAAAGCGGAAAGGTCCCAAAACTGAGAGAAAATGATCGCACTAAAAGGAAAACACATTCAGTGCGAAAACAAAACAACAATAACAACAACAACAAAAAGAATATTTCAACGTACAATCTATTCCTGCAAAGGGTTAAAACGAACAAGAAAGTGCCCCGCATTTCTCTCGTGTCTAGCTAAGAAAAATAAAGGAGATCATCTTCCCCGCATTAGTTTCTTTCTTTTCTGCTCTTTTTCATATCAATTGCCTGCTTCTGTCTGCCTGCGTGTGTGCGTGTACGCATGCGCTGATTGATGACGACTGTTTCACAGTGGATGGAGTGAACGGGCTCCCGCGCGTCAGTGCATCTTTTCGTCTCTGTGTCTGTGTGCATTTGTAATGAGATTCAAAAGTAAAGGTTAAAAAAAAATGTCTGAATGAAGCAACCGCGAGTGAATGCATAAGAAAAGGAAAATAGGAAAACAACGACAACACCATCAAAAACTTAGCATGTGGGAGAGAGTGATATTCATCTCCGCTCTCTCTCTCTCTCTCTTCCTTTCTATCAATATATTTTCTCCGCTTGCAGGAGTTCCCGCTAGTGCTTGCGACGCCTCACCACAAGCGCGGAGGGCACTGCGTCGCGCGTCCGCCCCGCCGGCTCCGCGCCCCCACCAGCGCTCCCGTTGGCTGCGAGAGCTGCCCCGTTGCCGCCGCCGCCGCCGCCGCGCTGCCGCTGCTGTTGGCGGAGCGCGCGTTCAGCGGGGGAGCCACCGCCCGCGCCGTCCTTCCCTTCCCGCCGCCGCCGCACTGGCGCGGCGCACAGGGGTGAGGCAGGCGGCGGCGCTGGGGCGGCCGCGGGGCCCGGCGGCGGCCGGCTGGAGGCGGGGGTGCGCGTGGCTGTGTGTCTGCGCCGGCGGGGTGTGCGCGGGGTCGCTGCGCAGCTGCGGGCGTCTCTTCTGCTGAGTGTGGTGAGTACTATGCTTCGTGTGGGCGTGCGGGGTCGTCAGCGCCGCCGCGGGCGCCGCCTTGCTGGGCGTGGCCGGCGCGCCGTGGTGCCGGCGCCTGTGCCTGCTGGCGGCGCGCGGCTGGCTGCCGCTCTTGTCTCCGGGGGCGCTGACGGGCGTGCGCGCGCCGTGCGTCGCGGCGGTGCTGGCGTTGGTGACGGTGTTTGTTTTCGGCGCCGCCACCGCGTCTGCCGAGGGGTCTGCGTGGACCGCTGCCGCCGCCGGGGCGCCGGCCGCACCCGAGGATTGTTTTTGTTTGAGGAGGTCCGGGTGCGGCGCGGTGTCGCCGGTGGCGGCGGTGTCGGGGGACGCGGGCGGCGCCTCCGCTGGGGTCGGAGGGCCGGCGGCGGCGGCGGCCGTGTTGGCGGGGGCAGCGGCGTCCGCTCTAGAGTCCTCCACCGCCCCTGCGCTCCCCGCGTCGTCGTCGTCGCCGCCACTGTCGTCGTCGGTGGTGGCGGGGGAGGCGATGGGGGCGTAGGAGTCGGGCAGGCCGTCGAGGAAGCTCACGATGTTCTTGTAGCGGTTCTTCTTGCTGACCGGCGGCTGCACCGGCTCGGGGCCGGTGTAGATACGCTCCTCCGCCGCCGCCGGTGCCTCCTCCAGCGCGCGCGCCTTGGGAGCCTCCGCGGCGGCGGCTGCAGGGGCGGCGGCCGCGTGCAGTCTCTGTGGACGCACCGCGGCGACCTGGACCTTCACCGGCCCCACGGCGCTGCTGCTGGTGCTGCTGTCGCTGCCGCCGCTGCTGCGTGCGGCGACTAGAGGAGGAGCATGTACAGGCCCAGCACCACCACTGCCACCGCCACCGCCACCGCCAGCTTGCTCTGCATGCCGCTCTGCTTCTGCTGCTTGCCCGTCTGCGCGCCGCTGCCCGCCGCCCCCGCCGATACCTCCTTCCTCCGGTTTTTTTCCCGGAGTGTGTCCGCCTCCATGGCGCTCATGCCGCCGCCGCCTGCGGCCGCCTGCGGGGTCGCGAAGTTGCTGCCGGCGCTGCCCGCCGAGGGGGGCGTGGCGCCGCCCGCCGCCGCCGCCGCCGCCGCCGCGCCGGCCGCGCCCGCCTCGCCGAGCACGTGCACCCGCAGCGTCTTCTTGAGGACGACGGCCGACTTGTCCGCCTTCCGGTCCTTGATGAGCTGCGGCACGTTGGCGCTGCGCGGCTCGATGGCGTCGTCGGGGCCGACGTGGCAGTACTCGAGACGGAAGTCGTCCTTCGTCACCGCGTCCGGCGCGACGTCGGTGAAGCCGCTGCGGTTGAGGGCGATGGTGACGCTGGCCGTCGTGTTGCCCTTGATGACGCCTTTGGTGTGGCGCACAATGTAGCGCTGGGGGGCGTTGGTCAGCAGCCGGAACATGACCGCCTCGTAGCCGAGGTTGCTCAGCTCCAGCGTGCAGTCCTCCCGCACCCCCACCACCAGCTGGAAGCGCTCCGGATTCACGACAATGCTGGGAACGCTCATGGTGCGGCGCTTCCCTTTGTTTATTATTTACTTTTTCCTTTTTGTAGATTGTATTATTGTTGTTTTGCGTGTGTGTGCTTTTGATGTATGAATGAATTGGAATGAAAATAATAAAACGGAACGAATGACAAAGAAGTCAAATCTTTTTTCTCTTTTTTTTTTTTTGTATTGTCAAGTGGAATGATATGAGTAATAGAGATAATAATAATACGTTATTATTCTCTGAACTACATGCGTGTGAGTATGTGGGGGAAAGAGATAAGAGTAGAGAAGGGACATGATGCTGAATGTGTCAATTGGGAAAACAGCCATCAATTCGGTCCTTTTGTTTCTCGATGCACTAACTTTTTTCCCCCTAAAGGATTGTCGAACTTTGTCAATAAAATGCTGCTGTCTTATTGAAAAGAAAAGATGTTTTAGTATACAAACAATAATATGGTCTTTCTTTTATAGTAGCAAACAGAATATATATATATATATATGTTACACGCAAATTTAACAGTGTTCAATATCTCCTCTCTCTCTTTCTCGCACCGAGGCTAGTCGTCCTCTGCGAACCATGCGACGGGCCCCAGCGCGTCCCCCCGGAAGGAGGCCGTGATCTGCATGATGGGCGGCGGCGGCGGCGGCGGCACCCCCTCCAGCGCCGCCCCGGCCTGCTCGTAGGCGAGGTAGTCCTCCGGGCTGCGCACCGCCACGGCCGCCACGCGCGCCACCACCGCGTCCCCCGTGACGTAGTAGTTGCGCGCGTCCTGCTCCCCGGCCGCCGCCCCCGCCTCCGCCCCCGCCCCCGCCTCCGCGCCGGCGCCCATCGGCAGGAACCAGCGGCGCCCGTCGAAGACGCTGCCGGGCACGAGCGCCGCCGCCGGCACCGCCACGCCGCACGCCGCGAAGAGCGTGAAGAAGTCGACGGCGAGCGTGAGGCCGGCGGCGCTCTGCCCGGCGATGCGCGCGCGCAGGCGGGCGCCGGGGGAGGGGCGGAACACGTATGCGGTGAAGCGCGCCGCGACCCACCCGCTGGCGCCCTGCTTGAGGTTGTTGTTGTTGCCGCGCACCACCGGCGCAAACACCCCTCCGTCCTCCGGCGGCATCACCGCGTCCACCGCGACGCAGAGGCCGCGCCCCGGCAGCACGCGGCCCACGTAGCGCTCCGTCAGGCGGTGCAGGAGCACCTCCGGGATCGACGGCGTGTGCTTCGCCGCCTCCTGCGCAGCCCCCTCCGCGTCTGGCTCGCCGGCAGCGCGGCGGCTGAGGGCGTGGAGGGTCTGGCGGTGCAGGCGCGCGTGCGGGAAGTAGACGGGCTCGATCTCAACGTCGTCCTGCAGCAGGTACGTGTAGAACATTACCCTCAATTCAAATTCTGGTTTTACTATACAGTTATCGGTGCCTCCCTCTTATTTACTGTGTTGTGCCTTTTTTTTTATTGTTTTTCAAGTTGTGCGATTTTTTTTTTTTTTTGGAGAGCAAAATGAAAGGTGTGCTAGCCTCCAGGAGATATTATGAAGCAAGCAAACATACATACAAACAAACAAACAAATACAACACGCGCTGATGGAAAATGAACTTTTTCTTCCGCGGCGCCGAAGCATTCAGTCATGAGAGAGGCCAACGCATGCGTCGCACGAAGGAAACGTAAAGCTTGCGACCACGTCTAAGACAGAGAGGCCAGAATCATACAGGAGGCCTGGAGACCCCGCATCTTAGCTCACACTCAGTTTCACGGATAGCGTTCGAAACGCATGATGTGATAATCTTCTTCTGAAACATGCATCTTTTTTTTTTTTTTTTTTTTTTTTGAACCACTGTTGCTGTTTTTGTTGTTCATGTTAATTAAATCATAAATAATGAATAGTTAATTAATGTAGTAATCGTGTATTAGGTGGATATAACATGCTAAAAGCAATAACGTTTACCTGTCGAACGCATGTGTGCGTACGTCTTTGTTGAGCGGTGTTGTGCTGCTGTCGTTGTAGAACATGAAACCCAACTACATGAGCAAATGATTATCTCTTTTATCCTTTAAAAAAATGTTGATTGTTTCTTGTTAGAATGATCGTCCATTTTCACTTCCTGCACTTCTGCCTTGCGGTGGGTTTAGTAACTTCATCTGTCGGAGAGCTTCATGCATCTTTCTTTATTATGTCGTTCTCTCTATCTCTGAATCACTCGCTGTCTATCTATCTTTCTCATCCTTTGTTTTGTTTAGCTTTGCAGAGTATGCACTCTTTTTTTGTTTTTCTTAACGACAGTACAGAGGAGGAAGTAGCGAGCCCAACCACGAGCAAAAGACAAAAAGAAGGCCACAGTGGTACAAAAGGACGACATCAGACACACACACACACGCACACACACTCACAAACATATACGCACACACGTCGGGGAGGGCGGGTCGGCTCAGGCGCGCATGGGGAGCTCGACGCCGCGGCGGATGTGCCCCCAGCCGATGAGGATCTTGGTGTTGTGGATGGTGCGGGAGATGCAGACGCGCTCGAGGACGTCGCAGCAGACGGGGTTCGTGAGCTGCAGCGTCGCCACCTCCAGCTCGCCGTGCCGCGTCAGGTCGGTGACGGTGCCGAAGACCTTGAGCGACCCCACGTTGAGCTGCAGCGCCTCGCTCATCCCCAGCGGCGCCACCTTGACCGAGCGCTTCGCCGCCGCGCCGCTGGAGCCGCCGATGGACTCGGTGAAGAGGTGGTACTCGACGTCGATCTGGCCCCACACCGTCGGCAGGCTGCCCTCGTCGCCGACGAGCGAGCCGACCATCTTGTTGGTGCGCGTCAGCGCGGGGTCGAGCTTCGTGCCGATGGCGATGAGCCCGCCGGGGATGGCGTACTGCAGGCTGTTCGTCTCGGCCATGAGCGAGGTCACCTTGGTGCGCAGCGGGGTGAAGCGCAGCGCGGGGCTGCCGGCCGGCGCGTCGGGGTCCACCGAGACCTCGCCGGGGCGCATCTCGATGGTCTGGTCCATGCGCAGCACGCCGGAGGTGACGGTGCCGCCGAGGACGCCGCCGCGCAGCACCTCGACCGACGTCTTGCGCGGCTTGTTGATGTCGAAGGAGCGGATGACGGTGAGGCGGAAGCTCGCGCGGAGGTTGCGGGTGGGGAGGGGCAGGCGGCACAGGTACTCGAGCACGTACTGGATGTTGTGCGCCTTCTCCGCGTTGAGGGGGATGACAGGCACGTTGAGGCCGCGCGACGCGAGGAAGCTCGTGATCTCGCCGTACTGGTCGGCCGCCGCGACGTCCGTGACGAGGTCGATCTTGTTCTGCAGCACCAGCAGCTGGCGCAGCTTCATGATCTGCACCGCCTGCAGGTGCTCCAGCGTCTGCGGCTGCGGGAAGGTCTCGTCGGCCGCGATGACGAGCAGCGCCGCGTCCATCACGGCGGCGCCGTTGAGCATCGTCGACATGAGCGTGCCGTGCCCGGGGCAGTCGACGAAGGAGAGGTGCCGCTCCAGCGTCATCGCCGCGCCGCACGCCGGGCACGCGGTCTCGTCGGGCTGGTACGAGGCGAAGCTGCGGAAGCAGCTGGGCCGCGGGCAGGTCGGGCAGCGGAACACCTTGGCGTTGGCGTAGCCGAGATTGATGGTGGCGTTGTTGACCAGCTCGCTGCGGTGCTTCTGCGTCTTGACGCCGGAGATGGCGCGCACGACGGTCGACTTGCCGTGCGCGACGTGGCCGATGGTGCCCACGTTGATGGTCGCCTGGCGAGACATGATCTCGCGCGTCAGCACCGTCACCGCGTCCAGGTCGAGCGCCGCGAGGTCCTGCTTCGCGAGGCCGACGTTGGTCTGCTCCTGCGTGTCCTCCATGTCGAAGGCCGCCACGTCGTTTTCATCCATGGTCGCGCTGAAGGGAGTGAAGCGGGGTGTGGGTGGGTGGGTGTGTGGTTGGGCGAACAACTGTACTCACTCAATCCGAAAACGAGGCGTGAGTGGGCGGAGAGGAGGAAGATTTGAAGTATTCTTTTTTTTTCCTTAAAGTAAGTGAGTGTAGGAGGTAAGTGATTGAAGAGGAAGAAAAGAAAACATGACCCAAATAGGAAGAAAACAGAGTACTCAGAACGAGCCGAAATACCAGTTTGATTACAGAAGAGGAGGTGAGGAATAAGCGGCAGGAGTATACACTGCACGGTTGGGAGACATCGGCAGCAGATGTATTGTTGTTGTTACATTTTTAATTTTTATTTTTGAAGTCTAAAAAATCTGAAATAGAAGAGCATGGAAAAGTTCGACAAGAAGTACAAAAAGAAGCAAGCCAGATGAGGGAAAAGAGAGCAAAAATAAACATGCCTTTTCTTTTCACATTGTGAATCTAAGTGTGGGGGATTGAAAAAAAAAATAAGAATAAAGAGGCAAACCAACATGGAACGATGGGCGGCGAAGTGTGTCGGTGTGTGCGGCTCTGAATCTAACGGAACATTTCAAAAGTTGCACGCGGTGACACTCGCGGGGTCTGCGAGTGCGACTCAGCAGGCCTGGACGTACACCTGCAGCATCTCCATGATGAGCGACGCGCGCTCGCGTATCTCGCGCTGCGTCAGCTGCACGGTGGGCTGCGGGCTCAGCGGGGCCTCGCGCCGCCGCTCGTACTTCTTCCTGGCGTCCTGCAGCTCCCTCTCGCCCTCGCGGCGCCCGGCGGCGGCCCGCGCGAGCACGCCGCGCCCGTTCTTGATCGCCAGCAGGTTGTGCATGGACACCTCCTTGCCGATCTCGGCGGCGATGTCGCTGCTGGCGTCCGCGGCGCCCCCCGCAGCGGCGGCGGAGGCGCGGGAGGCGGCGGGGGAGACGGCGGCGGTGCCCTCCCGCAGCGTCGCCTCCAGCTCCGCGATGTCCCTCCGCATGCGCTCGAGGGTCTCCCGCATGCGGGCGCACTCGGTGACGTAGTTGATCTGGCGCGAGTGGCCCTCCACGGCGAGGCCCAGGCCGGCGCGCAGCAGCTCCGTCTGCTCCTCCAGCGACGGGTGCCGCGCCGCCTCGGCCGCGAGCGCCGCAACCTCCGCCTCCAGCGCCGCGTTTTCGTCCCGCAGCTGCGCCTGCATCTCGGCGAAGAAGGCGCACTCGTTGGGGTCCACGTCGTCCAGCAGGCTCATTGGATGAAAGTTGGTAGTGGGCGTGACGTGCTTTCTAGTGGTTGTTAAATATATGTGTGCCAACCTAGTAGATAGTATGGGCGTGTAAGGAGGGAGGGGGGGGGGGAGAAGGAGGAGGAAAGTGCATCCTTATGGTTTTGTTAGACGGCCCACCTAGACGCATACACACAACAGCTGAAGATTTTTCTATAATTCGCTCATGGCTACAGCCTTTCCAGTTTAACCTGATACTATTGTACGTGTTGGGACAGCGACGTGTCACGCAAGTGAGACGACTGTAAAACAACAATCCCCTCTCCTTCCCAATTGCTTCAAAAACGAGGCGATATACATATATACACACACGGACTTGGCATGCCATATAGATGCACGCAATTTGTTGGTAATGCCAATAAAAATATCTGATGAATCTAATTGTAATGTAGAGAGAGAGAGAGAGAGATGGATAGAGAGAGGGAGAGGGTGCACGAGTGTGTGTGCGTGCGTGTGCGGCGTCACTCAATCGTGTACGCGCGCCGGTGAAACCCCCATTGTTCCCTCCGCTTCTCACACTCACTTGATACACTTCGCGTACGCCTCCATGATGTCCAGCAGCAGCGCGTTGGTGGCGTCGAGGGACTGGGCGACGCCCTGCGTGGTGGCGCTGCTGCCGGCCGCTGTCTCGACGGCTGGGGGCACGGCACGCAGCGCCTGCACGCGGCGCCGCAGCTCCTCGCGCCTGTCGGCCGGGCGCGCCTGCCCCGCGCTCGCCACCGCCGCCTCCCAGGCGCGCCGCGCCTCCGCCGCCACACCGCCGGCTCCGCCGCCCTTTGCCCACAGCGCGCGCAGCTCCTCTTCAAGGCCCGCGCCGCCACCAGCATTCGCGGCGGCCTGCGCGCCCGCGCCGCCTCCCCGCACGCCGGCGGACGACCCGCGGACGTCGCGCGCGGCCGCGTTCATCGCCTCCCGCAGCTCCCTCTTGCGCGCCTCCTGCGCCGCCATCTCTGCCGTCAGCCGCGCGTGTTCGGCGCGGACCTCGGCGCTGTCGTTGGCGGCCGTGTAGTCGCCCGTGAGCGCCGCCAGCGTGCGCCGCACCTTGGCCGCCTCCTCTGCCGCCTGCAACAGACGCTGGCGCTGCAGCAGCAGCCGCTCGTTCTCCTCGATCAGGCGGCACACCTCCGGCGTCAGAAAAACCCCCGTGGGGGCGGCGGCGCCGGCAGCGGTGGGTTTAGGGCCCCCGCTCTTTGCGCTGGCGTGCTGGGTGTTCACGGAACGGGCAGCCAAAGGGGAGGCTTGACGTTGGCTGCTCATGGGTGCTGATTTGAAAGTCTAAAGGGAGTGCACGTATTTTCTTTTCTTTTCTTTTCTAGTTGTAAAAGCAAGTCTAGTTTTCTACAATGAAGGGGATGGAGTCGGGTGGGGTGAGGGAGAAACAAAACAAATACCTGTACACTTGCAGGTCGACTAGAGCGGTTGGGTTGGGTGGATGGGTGGATGGGGTGAGAAGAAAGGTTTATACATGAAAGAAGGGAGGAGCACCGCAGCAGTAGACATGACTCTCTCACCAAATGACTTCAGCAGTAAAAGAAGAAAACCATACGTGAACTTACTACGCACAATACAAAATGCTCAAATGCGCAGGCATGTTGTGGGAGGCTCACGCCGCTAACATGTCTCGACTGTACACGACGTGAGAAAGTGATGTTCCATTGTTCTTTGCACTTGGAGTAAAAAAGCACAGGTACACACAAACAAAGCAAAACAATTCAACAAAAATAAAATGGTGGATGATAGGACAAATAATCCAATGACGGTACAGCAAGAGCGAGGAGGAAAGAGTGAGTAGAAGGAGATAGAGTGGGTACACTTCAATATAGAGTGTGGAGGAATAAGGGAAACTTGTTTGGTGCTTGTGTTCCTACACACACTCTCTACAGTTTCTCTCAAATCCAAAATTGGGGGGGAAGGGAAGGGCCTGCAAACAATATCAGCAGAAACAGGGAAAATATAAAGAAGCAAAGGAACAAACTGATGCGATATGTGTACAGGAAACCAAAAAAAAAAAAAAAAAAAAGCGCGAAGAGCTAAACGGTTTGTGTGAGGGCGTATGTGAAAGATAAATGTATTCCCAACTTTCAAAACCGCTTCCTCACACAAACACAAAAAGATTCGTTTCGTCTGCTAAACTGTGTTAGACACGGAGCCAGTGTTAAAGAGTCTATGCCAAAACGAGAGACCGTCCGGTTTAATGCTGGCGTGTAGCTCTGCAATTCACTTGTCGCCTCATGAATGAGAGTTCAAAGAAACTATGATAAGATTAAGGGTCGTAGTTTGCCCGCTGGTACCGCTTCCCTCTCTACACACGGGTGTGTGAAAGAAAAAAAAAAGCACAAGGACAAAAACGGGGAGTCACCAACAGCGTGAGCGGCGGCGGCAGTGGCCCTCTAGTGCCACGCGCGGGGCTTGGGCGCCGGCTCGGTCTTGGGGCGCCACATCTTGGCGGCGGACAGCCGGCGGCGGCGCGGCTGGGCGGCCGCCTCACCCCCGTTACTGCTGCTGCCGCCGGCCGGGCCGCGCTGCACGCCGGAGCGGCCGCGCGCGGGGGCGGGGGCTCCCGCCGGCTTGCTTTGCTGCTGCTCCTCCGCGGGTGGCGCCGCCGCCTCCGCCGCCTCCGCCTTCGCCTCATCGCCCGGGGTGAGGTCCGCGGCGGCGGGGCTGCGCTGCTGGCCGTCGCGCTGGGGGCTGTCGCCGCCGATGAAGTTCTGCGTCTCGCGGTACTCAAAGGGCTCCTCGCCGGCGACGGAGGCGGGGCGCACGTCGTAGTCGTCGCCGCCGGCGTGGGCGGCCGCGGGGCGCGACTTGCTGCCGCGGGCGCCGGAGCGCCGGCCGCGCGGGGTGGCGGCGGGGGAGAGGGTGCTGTAGCGGCGCTTGGCGTCCATGAGGGTGTAGGGGTTGACGGCGACGGCGGTCTCCTCCTTGCGCTGGATGGACTGCTTCACGGCGGCGCGGCGCTCGCGGTCGAGCTCGGCGCGGCGGCGGCGCACCTCCTCCATGCGCTGCTGCTTGGCGAGGATGCGGGCGATGCGCTCGTCCTCGCGCCTCTCCGCGTCGGCGCGGCGGTTCTCGAGCAGCCGCCGCTCGCGCTCGAGCTCCGTCTCGACCAGCAGTGCCTCGCGCTCCGCCGCCGCCAGCTCCGCGCGCTCCGCCGCCTCCTCCCGCCGGCGGTCGTTCTCCGCCATGCGGGCGAGCGCCTGCTGCTCTGCCACGCTCAGCGAGCGGTCGCGCGACGGGCGGGCGACGATGCCGACGGTCATGCTGTTGGAGCGCCGCGCGTCGCGGTAGCGCACCGCCGCCAGCACCGACGCGCGGCGCCTGTCCTGCGCCTGCGGGCTCTCGCCCCGCGGCGTGCCCCCGGCGCTCACGGCGTACCCGCGGCTGCCCTGCGAGAAGGAGCGGCGCAGCGCCGGCGGGGCGGCCGCGCGCGGGCTCTCGCTGGTGCGCGGCGCGGCCCCGGCGCTCGGGCGGCGCGCGGAGCCCACCGACTGCTTGCGGCTGTTGATGCGCGCCTGATACTCCTCGAAGAGGCGGGCGTTGCGCTCCTCGTCCGTCTCGGCGGGGGCCGGCGCGGGCGCGGGGGCGGGGGCGGGAGCGAGGGCGGGCACGGGTGCCGATTCGGGCTCCGGCGCCTCCTCCTCTTCCTCCTCTGCTTCCTTCTCCACAGCTGCTGCAGCGGGCGGCGTCGTCGCGGCTGGCGGGGTCGACCTCCCCCTGCTCCTCCGCCTGCTCCTGCTCCTGCTGCTCCTCGTCGTCCTCCTCGCGCTCCGGCTGGTCGTTGGGCTGCGCCGTCTCCGGCTCTGCGTCCTCCGGGTAGTCCTCGTCGGACGCGTCGTGCGGCTGCTGCGGCTGCTGCTCGTCGTCCTCCAGCAGCTCCCGCTCCACGTCGCTGATGTTCTCGCCGTCTACGTACAGGGTGGCCATCGTGACGGGTCGGCGCTCAGGCGGCGTGTGTAAGTGAATGAAGTACTATGAGTTTTTTTTTTTTTTTAAGCTGGGGGGCGTGCAAAAAAAATATAATTTGGTTTACTTTGTGGTCAGCTGTGTGGGTACTAGAGAAAAAAAAACAAGAATGAAAGGACACACCAAAGGAGAGAGAGAGAGAATGGTTGCGTTATTCTTTTTTTTTTTTTTGAATAAAGTGTTGCAGAATATTATCGGTGACATTTCTATAAGATTCCGAGTATATTTTAAAAGAAAGCACACTGTTGTTTTCACAGTTGTGCCACCATTCTGTAACGGAGTCGTCTACACTAAACCAGAGAGTCATTTGTATGAAAGGGGAGTACGAGGAGTAGTATGCAGACCGTCATCTCACACACACTCTCTCTGCCCCCCCCCCCACCTTTTCGACTCAGTTATTTGGAAGAACAAAGTATGACAGTATGATCACGCGAAGGCCGGAGAGGAAAAAAAAAAAAGAAAACAGTCCAAAAAAGGATGGTCAGTGCAGCACAAGAGCAAAGCAACGTTGAAGGTTTGTGGAGAAGAGTGTGTTTCTGCGCGAGTATACCTGATCTATCGTATCGATACTTTGCTTCTTTTATCGTGAGATTTTTTTTTTTTGACTATTCTCTCTCTATGCGACTCTCTCGAAGAGAGATGGTCTTTTTTTTTTTTTTCGTTTCTCTCCTCCCGTCAGCTGGGCACATGGAATCAAGAGATGCACTTCTTCGTTGTAGGAAAGGGCAGAAAAGTTGGAAAGGTTTTCATGTTCTCCCCTCTTCCTCATTTTCTTTCTTCTCTTGAAACACTGGAAAAACATTACAGAAGAAAGTCAAAGAGGACAGTCATGATGTTCAATGTAAGGGAGAGCGGAAAAAAAAAGAAGAAGAGAAGAATCGTCCAACGCGGGACACATAGACATACATACGTATGCGTACCCCCTTTTTCCTGTTACAGCGTGTGTGTGTGTGTGTGTGTACTTACTGGCCTAGTTGATGATGCGGGCGAACCCCGTGTTGTACTTGAGGGCCTGCGTGAGGAAGCGGTGGAGCATCAGCGACTCAGCGGCGTCGAAGTCGACCGTCCACTCGATCGCCTCGCCGCCCACGTCGGCGCCGTCCGCGGCGAACTGCTGGCTGCTGGCCGGGCGGCGGGTGCTGATGCTGAGGGTGTAGTGGTGCGCGGCGCCCCCCGCGGCCGGCGCGAAGGTGCCGGTGGTGTAGCGCGACGTGATGTCGGCCGACTTGGCGCGGCCCTCCAGCACGCTCAGCAGCCGCGCGATGTACGACGGCGGGAGCGCGGAGGTCGCCACGGTCTCCCGCGGTTGCGGCGCTGCCGCTGCCCCGGCCGCCGCGGGCGCCTCGTCCTCCTCGTCCAGCTCCGCGTCGGCGTCGGCGGCGGCGGCGGGGGCGTCGGCGGGGCGCTGGCGCAGGTACTCGAGCACGATGAAGTTGTCGCGGTACAGCACGCGCAGCAGGTGCCCCTTGCTCACGTCCTCCTCGCTCCAGTGCACCACGTCGAAGGCGGGCGGCAGAGGGCCCCGGCGCGGGCGGCGGTTGTTGTTGTTAGTGCGCTGGACAGCGTTGCCGTTGGTGGTGACAGTGCGCGCCGCGGCGGCGGCGGCGGCGACAGCAGAGAGAGGGCGCACGGCGTGCAGCCGAGGGCGAGGCGACGCAGCATTGTTGTGGAGACAGATTAATGAGGTGAAGAGTAGAAAAACAACAACTAAAAACTTAACAAGCGATGATAAAACAGAAGTGGCTTCTAAAAGAAAGAGTGAATCAGTAGCGAAGAGCTTTCCTAGAGGTCCGTATGTTAGCAGAGGGGATGACGGTAGTGGTGGCGCAGCATCGGGAGAGGTATGTTTGTTCTTGTTTTTTCGAGGCATTGAAATGTGTCAAGGACACAATACAGTCTGAGAGCGCGAATCAGGATGAGTAGACCCCAACATGAGAAAGTCAAAATATAAACGGAAGTATCCTACAAACATTCAACTAGTCGTACTTTGCCTGCACGCAAGTACCGCACTAGTCACGGTGACTACAGGCGCAGAGGAGCTCAGCTTCCTGGAGGAGGGGGGGGGGCAAGGCGAGACCTCAGGACACCGCAAGAAAGACAAATATATAATATGCTTTATTGTTACTATTTTGATTCACTTAGAAATATGATAACAGACAGTAGTGTGAGGAACGCGGTGGCGTCGATATTAGATGGTAAGAGTAATAAAAGTACTCGTGAGAGTGACAGAGGGTCAGAGGAATGGTAATTAAAATGAAGCATGGGAAGAAAGGGAAGTGGGGGGGGGGGGGGGGGGGGGATACACGCCTGCACAGCTGGCAGCCCATCAGCCTCCCCCCACCCGTAGACGTGTGGCGCGGCGTTTAGCGCTGGTCCATGCCGCAGGCGACGAGGAGCTTCTCGAAGAGGGCGGAGATAATGGTGCCGGCGACGACGCCGCCGACGAGGCCGGGGCTGCGGTAGGAGCGCCAGCCGTAGTAGCCGCCGATGAGCCCGCCGGACACCGACGGGTTCCACATGTCCTTGCGGCCGCGGCGCTTCTCCATCGCCACCTCCATCCCGCCGAAGAGCAGCCCGAAGAAGGCGAAGCTCCCGCCGAGGCGGCTGGCGGCGCGCACGTTGTGCTTGAAGAAGTCCGCGGTGCCCATGGCCTGCGAGGCGGTGTCAGCAGCGATGAAGGCGCCGAAGAGCGAGAGCAGAAAGCCCATGCAGTAGCCGCCCACGACGTTCATCATGGCGGTGCCGAGGGTCAGGTCCTTGACGATCATGCCCGCCTTGGTCATCGGGTCCACCGGCGGCGCCGTCTCCAGAATGGTAAGGCTCATGGCACTGCGGGAAATGCGAGGGTGAGAGAATGGACGGGTAATACTACTGTAGCTGAAACAACAAAATATTTTTGAAGTAGCAAGATAAAAGGTTAAGAGGGATAGAGAGGAAAGAGTTGGCGCGGCTGCAAAAGAAAAAAATTGGGAGGAACAACATATAGCGACCAAACAAAGTGAGCGAAGCGGAACTAAGAAAGAACCTGGGTATTTCAATTGGGGTGTGGGGGGCTAATAAGCACACACACACACGCACACACACACACACATACACACACACACATAAACGTACACACGTCGACACAAACAGAGTCTATTGATTCGTGCATGTTGTACTATCCTGCTTGAACTAACAAGACCAGATGACACGCAATGTTGTCTTTCCCCGTCGTCCGTGGCATACGCGGTTGTCCTTCTTCCTTTTTTTTTTGTTTGGCGGCATGAAAAAAATCTAACTATGTGTACCATTCCGAGGCAAAGAAAGAAAGAAAGAAAGAAATCCATAACAGCAACATAATGGAATTCCAAACCAGCTTTCAAAGCAAAATTTTACATCGTCAGTGTTGCCGAGCCGCGCTCGTTGCCGCTCTCACATGCTGACCTCCGGCTTGCTCTCCATCACCGCGATGCGCTGCTGCGTCTCCTCGCCCTTCACCTCAATACTGTACAGCGCGACAAACTCGGAGAACCCCGAGAGGATCTTGAGCTTGACGGCCTTGAGCTGCTTGCCGGCGGCGGTGGGGTCGAGGTCGAGCGCGACCGTCTGCCGCCTCGCCTGCGCGTCCGGCCCCTGCGAGAGCGTGCGCTCCGCGATCACCTCGAAGCGCGTGCCGCTGTCCTCGACGCACTTCTCGACGACGATGTCCTTGGCCTCCTGCAGCACGAGGGTGATGCGGCTGACGTTGACCGACGCGGCGCGCATCGCCAGCGTCACCTCCTGCGGGAAGCTGCCGGTCGTCAGAATGAAGGTGTTCGGGTTGCCGTCGAGGAGGTTCGACACGGGGAAGGCGTCGTCGTGGAACGTCACGAAGGAGACGTCCATGTTGGCGGTCGTCGTCATGGCTGCGGCTGCCGGCGCGGCGTGCGGGGTGGTGGGGTGGTGGGTGGGGGGGCTGGGGGAACGGAAGCGAATGGAGGCTCTATTGTGCTGCTCCCGAGGAAGGCAGAATTAATATATATATTTATTGGTGAGAGAAAGGGATTCTCAGCAAGAGAATATCAGAGCTAATGCGCGTGTTGCTCTCAATCAGGGGAGTTTCAGTAGTATACTCCCGTTCTTCTAGTATTAATTATTTCTTTTTCAAAACAGCTGTTCCTTGTGTAATGAGTATGGCAGTTGCGGAGGAGGGAATAGGTGGTGTGGGCGCTGAGCATCCATTCGGAAAGTTGGCTCGTTATCACGTCTCGGCACACAACATGAAAATACCTTGAAGCATGATAAAAATGCAAATTGTTATATCGCTGTAGAATCTTGTGCAAAATAACACCACATTCATTCCGCTTCTCTTCCAGGATACATGATCAAATATATACGTTGCTTTTTTTTAAAGATTACTAAAAGTAGGAAAGCTTTTAAACGCCTCGGAGGAGAGGAAGAAATGATTTTTTAAAAAAAGTAAAGAGAAGAGTGGCGCGCGGACGGGCGCATTATGCAAAAAGCAGATTAAAGGAGACAGAGGACGACGGGGGGGGTGAGGGAGACAAAAAGTGCAGACACCTCTAAAGGAAACACCGCAGTTACCATTGACCCTTTCCCTTGCCGCCGTCCTTGTCGCGGCGGTGGCGGCGACCCTGCTGCCGCCTGCGCGCGCCGCCGCCGAGCTCGTGCTCCGTGGTGTACTGCACGAGCTGCGTGTCGGGTCGGTTGACGTTGCCGACGTCGCGGACGCTCCACTGCGAGCGGCTGCCGGGGCGCCGCTCCTTGACGGCCGCGACGCGCGCGTCGGCCTCGACGCCGCGGCGCACCTGGCGGATGGTCTTGTGGAAGACGCGGAAGGTGCCGGTGGCGCTGTCGTATGAGCCGCTCTGGTTGAGGGGGGTCGGGTCGCCGACGCGCCGCAGCTTGTGCGCGCGCTGCAGCTGGTGGCGCTGGAAGAGGGCGATGCGGCGGTCCTTGACGGCGTGCAGGGCGCTGCCGGCGCGCCCGTAGTCGAAGGTCTCGCCGCGCGTGTGGTACTCCTCCGCCGCGCGCGCGCGCAGCTCCTTCTTTTCGCGCGACACCTGCGCCAGGCGCTGCGCGTACGGGACGGCGCCGGGGGCGGTGCAGAGGACGCCGGACGGGTCCTCGCGCTTGAGCGACGCCGCCGGCCGCTTGCCGCCCGCGCGTTCGAACTGCCGCCAGCTCTCCTCGATGCGCTCCTCCATCGTCGCGTCGGCCGAGTGCAGCGCCGCGGTGCGCGCGTAGACGTCCTGCAGCTGCGCGTTGATCTTCTGGTGGTGCACCAGCAGGTCGGCGGGGTCGGCGCGGGCCGCGCGCGCGTTGCGCTTGTACGTCGCCGCCGCCGCCATGTTCTGCTCGTAGTGGATGCCGCGGTGCAGCGACTTGGGGCCCGCGATGGCGCTGCGCTTCTTCACCAGCGCCCGCGTCGCGCGACTGTTGAGCGGCGGCATCGTCAGTGGGTCGGTTTCTGTTCTTCTACAAGTGGTGTGCTGTTTCGAATAAACGTAACTGGCAGTGATGTACGCAAGGTGGAGTGGAGGTGGGGGTGGGGGGAATAGTGACAGATGCGAGGCAGCCAATGATAAGCGATTCAAACGGCGGCGAGAGAGAGACACCTTGAAAAGAAGGCAGAACGCCGTAGTCTCATTACAGTGTTCAAGGAAACACAAAGCGCGAGAGAAGTGATGCATTCATTTTCGTACAAATTCACGCGCAATCACGTAGAAACACTCCACAAAACGAGGATTTTACTTTTCCCCCTCGCAGCACAGTCGAAGAAGGACGAAGAAAAAGTCATGAAAGTATGCATGGATTTCCGTGGATGGAAAGTAGAAAAAAAAAGAAGAGGTAAGAGACAGCACAAGTGGAGAACGCAAAAATATAAATACAGAGGATGGGTGGATGAGTTAATGTATATAAGAGAAGGGTTCGACACCGGGGGGACGGTTCAGCCCCTCGACGCGCGCCCGCTCTGTTATCGTCGCTTGAGGGATACCCAATCGCGGGAGAAAAAAGGAAAGAATTTGGGAGGGAGGAGAGTTGAAGGGACACACCTTTTAGCTGCCGCTGTACGATAAACGCAGTGAATGAATGCAGTGAATAGTGTGGACTGTGTTGAAAGGCACACGAGAATTTTTAACACACGCACGCCGAGCCTCTACAGATCAGCGCGCATCTCAATATTAAACTTGGCGCCGCGCTTGGCAGCCTCCTCCTTGGCCTTGCGCACCTGCTCGTTGATTTGATCAGCCACGCTGGGGCCCGTGCCCTTCTGTTGTTGTTGTTGTTGCTGCTGTTTTTGCTGCTGCTGCTGTTGCTGCGGGGCGGGGCGGCGCGAGTGTCCGTGCCCGGTGCCAAAGGGGACCACGACGTAGTTGACAAAGAGGACCGTCAGCGTGACAAACAGCGCCGCGACGCCGATGGCTCCCGCGAAGGACTTCCAGTGGCCGGTCTGCTTGTTGTACATGTACTGCACCTCGTCGTAGCCGATGTGGTTCGGCTCGAAGCGGAAGGCCTTGTTGGACTCGCAGAGCGCCATGAGGGCGGCGGCGGAGGTGGCGATGTCGAGGTAGCTGTCGACCGTCTGCACGACCTGCTGGTACATCTGCATCGTCTGCTGCTGCCGCGACGGCGCGGGGTAGTCGCCGCCGGCGGCGCGCTGCGTGGGGTCCAGCATCAGCCGCCCGTCGGGGCCCACGAGCCCCTCGCGCACCTTGTCGAGGAACTTGACGTTCTCCAGGAGGTTGCTGCCCGCGTCGAGCAGCGGGAGCGCGAGCCACTGCTGCAGCGCCTCCTCCTCCTCTAGCTGCCGCTGCTCCTCCGCCGCCGCGAACTTCTTCTCGTCCTTGCCGGCGTCGCCCAGCGCCGCCAGACGGTTGCCGGCCAGGATGTGCTGCGCCGCCAGGAGCCGGCGCTGCTGCACCTCCGGCAGCACGTCCATCGTCTCCGCGCGCCGCGCGCTGCTGTCGGCCTCCTCCGCCGCGGCGGGCTTGCCCTCCTCCGCCTTCTCCGCCTCGGCGGCGGTGTTGTCGTCGCCGGCGAAGAAGGCGTCGACGAGGGCGGGGATGGCGGGGCGCGGGGGCGGCTGCGCCTGCTGGTAGACGTCGCGCATGAAGCTTGCCCAGGTGGGGTCGATGAAGAGCGGGCGGCGCAGCTGGATGTAGGTGAGGACGCTGTGGTAGATGTGGTCCTCGTCGAGACGCCCGAGGCGCTGCACGCAGTCATCCGGCGAGAGGCCGCCGGCGCCGCCGCCCGCCTTGCATCCGTCGATGAGCGCCTGCACCTCGCCGTGCGTGCTGGGGAGCGTCGCCGCGAGAAAGGTCTTGTCCAGCACGCGCGGCGCCTCCGGGCGCGTCTTGTGCACAACGTACGTCAGGTAGTACTGCCACCATATCTCGCGCACCGTCGCGGTCTTTCCCTCGTGCGCCCCCGCCGCGGGCGCCAGCAGCCGTGCCATCGTGTCCGCCAGCGCGGCGGGGACGGCGACGAACGGGTGCCGCAGCGCCTCCGCCCGCGCGCGCCGCTGCTCGGCCTGCTCCGGCGTCTCCTGCTCGCCGTCGGGCAGCTTCGGCGGGGGCGGCGGCACCTCGAAGGGCGGGAAGTAGGGCCCGCTGCGGCCGCTGAGCTTCCCCCCGTCGTCGCGCTCCCAGCGCAGCACGGGGTGGCCGGCGGTGACGCTGTTGACGTTGGGCGCGACGAGCGCGAGGTGGCGCAGCGAGTGGCGGCTGAACTCGCCGGTCGGCAGCGCGTCGCGGTGGTGCAGCAGCCACATCGGGTTCACAAACGGCAGCGCGTGGGCGAACTCGACGGTAGACCATGCTGAAGCGCGAGCCGCTCTGCGCGGACACCGTGGTGCCGCCGTTCGCCTTGGCCGGCTCGCCGGTGCCCTCCGGCGGCGGCAGCAGCGCCATGTGGGCCGTGAGGTAGCAGCGCTCCGCGTCGGGGCCGCGCGCGTAGGTGATGGCGCCGTAGCCGTAGTCCTCGTTGTAGTAGTAGCTGGCGAGGGGGCCGAACTGCTCGAAGAAGCGCCGCGTGAGCTCCGGGGGGAAGACGAGCGGCTGCTTCGTCTGCGGGTGCGTGCGGGCGTTCTTGCGTCCGGGGAAACCCGCGAAGAAGATCTCGCGGTAGACGTTCATGTTCGTCTTGGGCCCCTGGCAGCACCCGTCCTGGCACGACATGGCTCGGGAGTGAGTGTGTGGTGTGGGGGGGGGGGGGAGGTCGAAGTAAAAAAAAAAGAGAAGAAGCGATACTGTGAAGCTATACTATGGATGCTATACTTTTCCGATTCCCGCAACTTGAGGGTCTTGAGGGCTGCGTGAGAGAAATAAAAGCGTGTTAGCAGAATAGGAAGGGGGGTATTTGAAGAGAAGCAAAAACAGCAGCAACAACAACAACAACAGCCGCAACAAAAAGAGCAGATTTCTGTCAAGACACTGGCGTGGCCAATCAGTACTTTGATTACAAACTATATGAGAGTTCAATTGAAAAACACGCTGAAATTCAACAAATTGCGTTTACTATCGTTAGGATGTGTGAACACTGGGCATGCGACGGGGGGATGAGGTGACGGCGCACTAGAGGCAGCTTTGCACCAGTGCGAGGCCGTTGCGCTGCAGTTTGCCGCCGTATGTCGGCATCAGCGTGCGCGCGGCACGCACAAACTCCTCCTGGGTCACCTCGTAGGGCTTGAGGCGCTCCTCCGTCTGGGCAAAATCCTGCTGCGTGACGCGCCGCACCGTGTCATACAGCTCCTCCGGCGTCGCACAGGTGACACGCGTGTTGGCGGGGCGCCGGGCGCTGTAGTACGCGACGGTCGGGGGTCCCTGGCGGAGGGAGAAGTCGTCCAGCGCGACCTCGAGGGTCGGCTGCGGCTGCGGCAGCGTCGTCGTCGCGACCTCCGCGCCCTCGCACACGGTGTAGCCCTCCGTCACGATGCGGAGGGTGCGGCCGTCGGCGCTGACGACGCAGTGGCCGTTGGCGGTGCTGGCGCGCGGCCGCATCGCGAAGACGCCGCGCGTGAAGGAGAGGAGGTTGAGGGCGTGTAGGTCGCGGAAGCGCACGGGCTGGCTGTCGAAGTGGTAGAGCGTGCGCCAGTACAAGCGCCCGCCGCCGGGCGCGCGGTCGCCGCTGGTGTCCTCGTCCATGTCGCTGAAGGGCGTCGGGGGCGGCGGGGAGGTCTGGCGCAGCTGCAGCGCAAAGTGCCGCCAGCCCGGCTCGAGCTCCTTGCTGACGACGCGGAAGACGCCGATGCAGGTCGCCTGCGCGACGCCGGGGGCGCGCGTGTCCACCAGCCCGTGCGGCATCGACCCGCCGAAGCCGACGTCGACGAGCCAGCGCCCGTCCACGACGTGCAGGAGGTGCGTGCGCCCGGCCGGGACGTCGCCGCTGACCACCACCCGCGCCACGCGCCGCTCCACGTTGCGGAAGCCCGCGTCGAGCAGCGCCGCGTGGAAGAGCGTGTTCATCTCGAAGCAGTAGCCGCCGCGGCGCGCGCGGAGCAGCTTGTCGTACAGCGCGGGGTACTCGATGGCGACGCCGCGGCCCACGAAGGCGGAGGTGCCGTCGAAGGTGAGGTGCGTTCCCATGGCCGCCACCATCGCGTGCAGCAGACCCATGCGGCACGCGTTGTCCGGCTCGTCGATGTGGCGGTCGATGAAGGCGCTGATCTGCGGGAAGGCGGCGCCGAGGCCGATGCGCTCGTAGAAGGCCTTGCGCGGGAAGTTGTGGGTGCGGGCGCGCACCTGCGCCGCATACGAGGACATGCCGAGCAGCAAGGGGGGGGGATGGCTTTTTCACCAATTCTGTTGTGTAGTGTTCGTCCTGTTCACACGGTGCTGCGTACAAGCTAGAGCGGCTCAACTAAATTACGCCAACTGTGTCAAGAGTGAAAATTGGTAGGAGGAGAGACCGAAGAACACTGTCAGATGTGTGTAGGGGAGTGTCATCAACAGTAACAACAATAACATCAGTGCATGAACATGATTCAAAACAATTAAATAAACGAACAACAACAAAAGAGTGATTTCCAGATAGTCCAAAGTAGTAAAAACGAACACAACAGTCGAGCAGGCGAAAGTAACATCCAAACAAGACATTACTACATGCTACAGAGTGAAGTAACGAAATTAATATGATTGTTACTTTCGTCTTTCTCTTTATTTGTTTATCAGTTAAGCTCAAAACATTATTGCGCGTTGTAATAGTGGAATGTACACATCGCTAAGGTACAGAGGAGATAAGCTATATAATTTAAAGAGCAGCATCCGTCGTTCAAGCACGTGGAAAGAGGAGGAGAGGGTGTGACAGGATGATCTAATTTAATTTCTTAGTAAATAAACAGCATTGCTTATGAAGAAGGCAGAGGTGGGGGAAAATTGTGAGGGCAAGAAGGAAGATGACACGGTAGAGGAAAATGAGACCACAATACGTTTATGAGTTCTTCTCAATGAGAGAGAGAAAAAAGGAAGGAAACAACAGCAGTTAGATGCTTATTATCGAAAAAAAAAAGGAGTAAAGGAGTAATCATGCGCGAGGGGGCCGAATGACACCAACACACGCACTTACGCAATGAGAAATAACAATAACAACAATAATAATGAGACACCTGCCTCTAAAGCAGAGCTCTGTAGACGCTTCGTACCTGCCTCCAATCCTTCAAGGGAAGAAAAAAGAGAGATTTAAAAACAAAAATATATAGCAGAAACAATTAGTTACAAAAGCCCTGTGCACGTGAAGTGCAGTGGGAAGAGAGAGGATATGAGAAGAAGAAGAAGCGGGAGGCATTGCTCTTCTCCGAGGAGAAGTCTCTTTCCTCAGTAGACGTTGGGGTCGACCATTTTTGCGTAGTCCATCTCCTGCTGCAGACACGCCATCTCCTCCGGCGTCCACTCGTTCTCCATGCGGAGGAAGCGGCGGATCTCGGCGGCGCCGTCCATGATGCTCGGCGCGCGCCGCGCGATGTCGTTGATGCGCTCGCTCATGTAGGCGGCGCAGAGGGCGGTGAGCGGCTCGCACACGAGGAGGCTCGCGACGTCCAGCAGCTCGATGAGGCAGTCGCCGCGCTCCGCGTCGGCCACGAAGGCCATCTCGGCCGGCGTGACGCACTGGCTCAGCTCGCTCACCAGCGGCGTCGGGATGACCGCCGTGCGCTGCGGCAGCTCCGTGTACGCCCGCAGCGCCCGCAGCGTCGCGCCAGAGTACGCGAGCGCGTCCAGCCGCAGCCCGCCCGCCCCGCCGCCGCCGCCGCCGCCACCGCCCGCGCCCGCCGCCGCCCCAGACCCGCCGGTGGCGCCGACGACGCCCAGGCGGCTCTCCTCCTCCTCGCTGTCGCTGCTGCTGCTGCCGCCCCCCGCGCGCCGCGCCGCCGCCGCCGCCGCCGCGGCCGGCCCCGTCGCCGCCCGCCCGCCCGCGTCCGCCGCCCCTCCGCCGGCGCGCGCGAGCGAGGCCATGGAGGCGAAGCGCCCGAATAGCTGCATCGCGGCCGCCTCGTCGATGTCAACGCTGTCGCCCTGGCGGTTCTTCAGCACAATAACGGGCATTGCGTGGAGCTTCACTGGTGTTCTAACTAGTGGTTCGATTATGACGTTTGATGCTGTTACTGTTGCTGCCCGTGACAACCTACGTATTTCTTCAGAGAGAGAGAGAGAGAGAGAGAGAGAGAGAGAGAGAGAGAGAGAGAGAAATTGAACAAGATGGGATGAGTGTAGTACAGTGGGTATGCGTTAAAACAGTCGAGGAGGGCGAGGGCAACAGTATCCTTCCAAACGTGAAGACAAACGACCGATTAAAGATAACACTTCCGCCGTTTGTTTTCAGGCAACAAAACCTTCGGAACAGTATTTGCTGTAAAGAGGAGGGCAACAAAACAGAAGGAAAGAGAAGTCTCTGGAAAGACAACTGGAAAAAAAAAGGTCGAGTTTAAAGCAGCAGGACCAACATACAAACGTCGAGATAAGCGTATAACATTCGATTGTTTGTCAAAATGTGTATTCTAGTGTTAACGGTGTTGGAGTTATTCAGTACAACAGAGACGACAGCAAACATATATTCAAGAAAAGTATGGAAGAAAAATGAAGTCATTAAAGTGTTTCTCTTTTAAACATCCTTTCTGAAGACATTTCTCTTGGGGAGTAATGTTACCAACACGACAGTGTGTGCGTGTGTCTGTGTGTGTGCGCGCGCGCGTAGACAAACGACTCGGCAAACAACGCATGAATATACAGAGATATCTACGAGTAGTTGTGTGCGGCAGGCAGTATTAGACTAGTGAGCAACCGAAATAGTGTTTGTTCTTCATCTTCCCCCCCCCCACCTTTCGCTGAGGCCTTTCAAGTGAAGAGCGTGATGACAGACAAGTACACCCACCGTGAAGCGGCAGCACCGGCGAAGGTGTGCGCTCAGGCGTCGTCCTCGTTGGCCGGCCACTCGTTCTCGATCTTGAGGGCGTCCGTCTCGCGGCGCGTCCAGTGGCTCTCCACGCCGAAGCGCTGGCGCACGAGCTGCGCCGCCTGCAGAGGGTCCGCCTCGGCGTAGGAGAGCAGCACCAGCACCTCCGCCACGTAGGCGGTGCACAGCTCGGCGAGCGGCGCGATGCCCAGCGCGCGCGCCGCTCGCCGCACCGCCGCGAGACGCGCCATGCCCTCCCTGCCGGCCCCCGCCGCCGCGCGGAAGCGGGCCGTGCGGGCGGCGATGGCGGCGGGCGAGTTGTAGATGTGCGTCGGCTGCACAAACGGCGCGAGCTCTCGCCCCTCGGTGTCCTCGGGGGCCGCGGCAGAGTCCTCGGGGCGGGGGTCGCGGTTGGTGAGCAGCGCGCGCGGGGGCACGACGACGCCGGCGGCGAGGTCGGGGGCGCGGCGCAGGAAGCCGCCGGGACAGCGGTAGTCGAGCGGGCAGGCCTGCAGCTCGTCCAAGAAGACGGCGCGCATCAGCTCCGCGTGCGCCGCGCCGGTGCCCAGCACCTCCTCGCACAGAAAGCTCAGCTCCCACGGCGACAGCACCGCCGCCAGCGGGCGCGAGAGGGGCACCGGGATCACAGCCGGCGCGCCGCTCTTGTTGAAGTTCTCCTCCACAAAGTGCTCCAGGTACGTGACGCACAGCTGCAGTACCCACGCCGGCAGCACGGGCGGCGCCGCGCTCTCGCCGGTGGCCGCCGGCCGCTCCTCGCTACCCCTGCTCTTGCTCGCTCTCTGCTTGGCCTTGTCGCCGGCTTGCCCCTCGTCGCCCGTGTCGGCGCCGGCCGACGGCGGCTGCGACTCGCCCGCGCGCAGCGTGCCGTCAAAGTCGAAGCGGATCTCGTCCTCGTCGATGCGGGCGCCGCTGACGTAGAGCACGACGCCGTCGCCCGCGCGCGTGCGGTCGAGGGTGCTCTGGCGCACCAGCCGCCGCGCCGCCGCGGAGTCGCGCAGCGTCAGCTTCATGACCGGCGAGCGCGGCGACACCGGCGGCGTGGCGGTGCCCGCGCCCTCGGCCGGCGACTTGGGGTTCGCGACAGCGGCGAGTCCGTTGGTGCCCGCGGCCGGGGCCGCCGCCGCCGCGGTGTCGGCGGCGTACTTGTCCGGGGAGGCGAAGATGCCGCAGCTGTCGTCGTCGGCGATCATGCAGGGCGTGCGCTGGTGGTAGCTCGCGGGGCTGGTGCTGCCGCTCTTGCCCGCGCTGCTGCCGGCGCTGGCGCCGCGGGGGAGGGGGCCCGCGCCGTCGTCCGCGTCGCCGTCGTCGGGGGCGTCGCTGCCGACGTCGTCGGGCGTCGCGCTGCCGCTGCCGCTGCCGGCGGGGCGCGGGCTGCGGTCGTCGGCCAGCAGCGTGCGCGGCGAGCTCCGCGGCGGCAGCGCCGGCGGCACGGGGTCGCCGGTCGGCGGCGCTAGCGGGGACCCGAGGTGCGAGTTGTGGAAGGACGACCCGCTGTCGGAGGAGACCTGCTCGCCGAGCGGCGGCAGAGCGTTGGCGTCCTGGTGGTGGTGACTAGCGGCGGGTCCGCTGCTCGCGGGAGGCGTTGTGGGTGTCTGCGCTGGCTCCGCTACTTCGGCTTCTACGGCAGTCTCCTTGTCGTTCCCGTCGTTCGAACCCTCTCGTTTTCCTGGCTCCTCGCGCTCCTCCTCTTCCTCCTCTTCCGGGGCCTCTATCTCGTCGTCATCGATCTCGCTGGGTGTTCGGCTGTCGGCGTCGCTACCGCGCTCCGGCGGGATGGCCACCGCGCTCTCTACGACCTCCTCCACCGGCGCGGGCGGTGGCGGCGGCGTCTGGGGTGTCCCGGGGGCGCTCGTGTCGACGGCCGGCAGCGGCGGGGCGTGTGCGGCATCACCGTCGCTGCCGTCGCTGTCGCCGCTGCCGTGGAGGGCGTCAGTGAAGGAGTCGGGCCCGACGCTCACCATCCGGCGCACCGACGGCGGCGGCGAGTCGGTGCCCGCGTCCGCCGGCTGCGCCCCCGCCCCTGCGAGCGAGTGCCCATCCTCTGCCGCGGCGGCGGCGGAGGCGTCGGCGTCCGGCGCCGGGCCGCGCACGGAGGGCGTGCTGGGGGCGGAGGTCGCGGCGGAGGAGTCGAGCGCGTCCGGCGTCACCTCCGAGTCCAGCACGCTCGCCGTCTCCTCGTTGTCGGGGGCGGAGGCGCCCATGAAGTCGCCGGCCGTCTCGCTGTCGCTGTCCGTCTCCGAGGAGCCCGGCGGCGGGCGGAACTGCGACTTCCAGCTGCTGACGGCCGCGTGCACGAGCGTCGAGAAGTGCGCCGCCGCCTCGTCCACCGTGAAGGCAGTGCCGTCCGCGGCCACCATCGTCACCGTCGGCATCGGTGTCGGGAGTAAACTAATAGGACTTTTATTGCTCAGAGGAGCCACCGCACTCTCACACAGAGAGATAGATGGGTGGGGAAAGGGGGGGGGGGGGGAAAGCGAGCTGGTGTTTAAAAAGATGGGGGATGTGTGGGGAACGGGGAATGCTACAGAGAGTGAGGGTTGCTGTTGCTGTTGTTATTCGGGTTTCTCGAGAAGAGAACGCAAGGCGATAATACCAATTACGAGGGAGAGATCAGGGAAACAATAGTAATAGTAATAATAATAAAGGAGTAGGAAAGTAGGAGGAATGTACACGAGATGAAAACAAAAGATCTTTCCTTTCTATGAATCAAGAGAGAAAACTTGGAAAATTATGCTTACCAGCAAAAAACAGAAATGCTTGGAGTAATAGTAGTACTGGGAGATCTGGTGGCAGTGGTGGTGGCGGCAGCTAAGCTAGAAAGAATGGAGGCTGAAGCCGGTAAACGCTGGTGCTAGTGCGCCAGGGAGATTATTTCCCCTTGCCACAACAGTTACCTTTTTGCTGTGTTTCTGTGTTGACGGGAAGAAAAAAAAAAAAGGGACGGGGGCGGAGTGAATGAAGAGCAACGCAGTTATGCGATTTTTTCCGGAAAGACACATATTGCATTGAGATGTTGTGTCAGGTAGAGAGACAGGGGAAAAAAAAAAGAGAATACATCGATTTTGGCCCAAGGAGTGCTTATTCTTTTTTTTCTTGATAAACGTTTTCATTCACAAGAGCAGCAGGTAAAACGAGTAGTAACGCAGGCAAATTCAAAGACTAGGAAAGGACTGGCGGTTTTGGAGAAGGTCGCTTGCGAGATCCATGTCGAGTGTGGCGGTGGCCAGATACGTCTCCGCGCGGGGGCGTTTGCCGGGTGGGACGCTCCCGTCGGCGCACACGTGCCGCACACACAACGCACCCGACTGCAGCGCCGACCGACAGCGCCGCAGCCGCGCATTTACCGCCTTGCGCACCTGCCGCTCCGACGCATCAGACGAGGCAGCGGAGGGGGAGGCTGCGCGCCGGCGCTTGGGGGGCGGCGGATCGGCAACCACAAAAGTAGCCGCAGGGCGAGGCTTTGCACGGGCGGCGCTGGTCGTTTTTACTTGGACAACTTCTTCCGCCTCCGTTACTTCCGCCTCCGTTGGCGCCTCCGCGGACGCCTCCCCCTCCTCCGCCTCCGGCTGCTTCTCCTCCGTTGGGCCCGCCGGAGCGCGGTAGAAGTCGGAGTCGCTGATGTCGTCGGCGCTGTCGTCGTCCATGTCGAAGGAGTCTGACAGAGAAAAGTCCGTCTCCTCCGAGCCGCCCAGGCCCTCAAGCTCGCTCTCGCTGCCGCTGCTGCTGCTGCCGATGAGGGACTCTACGAGCGAGTCGACGTCGCCGCCGCCGCCTTCTTCCGCGTAGTCGCTGCCGCTGCTCGCGATGATGTCGCTGGCGTCCTTGTCACCGCCGCCGCCGCCGCCGGCAGCTTCCGTCTTCACGACCGTCATGGGATGCTCCGTGTAGAAGGCGTCTAGCGTTCCGATACGCAGCAGAGGGGGCTCCGCCCCACTATTGGCTGGCGCGACACCGGTGAAGTGCTCCCCTACCTCAGCGGTGAAGGCATCTACGACGCGCGCAACAACCGCCGCCGGCACGCCCCTCACCAGCGCCGCGTGGTGCAGCTCGCCGGCGCCGCCGCCGCCCGCCACCGCCGCCAGCCGCGCGCACTCCGCGAAGGCCTGCCCCGCCGCCGCCCGCAGCCGCAACGCCAGCTCCACGTCACCGGACGCAGGCACGCCCAGCCGCTCCGCCGCCGCCGCCCAGCCCTCCTGCCACGCGGACAAGGACACAGCGGCGGCTGGCGGCCCCGCAGCCCACCAGTGTGCGCGAGCGCTCTCGCACGCCGAGGAGCAGAGAGCGGCGACATCGCTACCGGAGAGTGTGCCGAGCGCCCCCGCGCCGCGGTGACAGCAGCACAGCAAGACAAGCCATAGCAGTGCGGCGTACGCAGCGGGCGCCGCGTGGCAGAAGGCCTCCACGAGAGGCACGACAGCAGAGAGGGGCGGCTGCCGCCGTGCCCACTCTACCACGGCGCGCGCCTCGCTGGCGGCTAGCGCGTCCTGCGCCCGCTGCTGCTGGCGCGCGCGCTCCTGCGGCGTCGTGTTGCCGCGCACGCGGGGGGCGGCGGCGCCCGCCAGCGCCTGCGACAGCCCGGACGCGCCCTCAAGAAAGTCAAAGAGCCGGATCGACCCATCTGGGTACCGTGACAGCGCCTGCACCACCGCCTCGCTAGCGCCGCCGGCGTCGCGGGGGCTGTCATCGCCGCTGAAGGTGTCGAGTGCACCGCAGCCTCTATTACCTAGGAGACGAATCCACTGCGGCAGCACCGACTTCATCGACTCCACCTGTGCCCCGGAGAGGCCGTAGGCGCCCCCGCCGCGGTACTCTTCCAACAGCTCAAAGTAGCGCACAAGAAAGCGCCGAGTGAACGCGCGGCGGTGCTCTTTCTCCTCATTATCGTCGTCGTGTCCTCGCGCGGGACTCATTGGGATGACAAGAATATATTCAGGATTTCCCTCACCTCCGTTTTCAGCGCGTGTGTTCTGGGCGTTTTTTTTTTTTTTTTGCTGCTGGTAGTGGTAGAGAATAATAATAATAGTTGTATTTGTTTTTTGTGTGTATGCGCGTGTATGGGAAATGGGGAGCGTAAGATGGAATTCTGAGGGTGAGTTTCAGTGGTGTGCTGAGATAATAATGGTAATAAAAGGAGCCAATAACCAAGGGGGTGATTAACACAGGGCGAATCTTGCAGGGGAGCGAGCACGCTGCTTCACTTAGTTCAATTATGTTTATTCTCTTTTTTTTCCCCCTTCGTATTACATGACTGAGCAGGTAAAAGTACGAGAGGATATGGGTACGCGCGGGTCAGGCAGGAAACACGCCGGTAATCTCGTAGCAGTGCGTGCACACTCCGTTTTCTATCGCCAGGTCGCCGCCGGTTCTCCACCCGGCGCCCACACCACGGCCGTCGTCACCGGCGCTGCCGATGCGGCGGGCCAGACGCAGGAGGTAGAGCGCGCCGGCGGAGCTGCCGCAGCCGGCGAGGGCGTCGCGCTCCGCCTCAGCCTCCCCGCCGTCCTCGTCGCGCGCAGCGACAAAAGGGAACACACGACGGGCCACAACCGTTTGCGGGTCCCCGCCCAAACGCGCGCGCGCGTCCTTCAGCAAGGCACCAGCAACCGCGCGCACAGGAGACCACGGCGACTCTCGCAGTGTCTCGCCGATTGCGACGCCGCCGTCCTCCGCACACAGCATCCACAGCGGCGCCTGCCACGCGGCGGCGATACCACACCACAGGCGCGTGAGGGGGCCGGAGGCGGCGAGAACACTCAGCACATCGGCCGACTCGCTGGCCTGTGCGCCGCGCGTCTGCAGCCAATGTAGGGCGCCGCCCCTGTCGCCGCCCTCGCGCGGGGCCAGCACAGGGCCGCGCACGCACCGCAGCTCCCGCCCGCCCGGCAGACGCACGACGCGCGTGGAGTTGCTGGCGGCGCGGCCGGACACCACCTGTACTGCCGTCGCCATTCTCGGCGCGAGCGAAAAAACCACAAGGTCGCCGCTCTGCGCCGGACAGGCGAGCGGGGCAGCGCCGTCGACGACGCCGTAGCCGCCACCCGACGCGGCCAGCTCCTCCTCGCTGGACACTCCGGGCGGCAGACGCACCCACACCGAGCTGTCCGCCTGCAGCAGCGCGGCGCGCCACAGCAGCAGCGTCCGCCCCGCCGCCTCGGACGGCACAAAGACGGTGGCGGTCGGATGGAGACGGACCAGCACGTGCGTTATGGCTCCGTCCGGCGCCCGTAGACGCTGCGGCCGAGAGTCTTCCAGCGGCAGTGCGGCGTCCGCCATCCGCGCCGCCAGGCGGGACGTGTGCTCCGCCAAGCGCTCGTCGAGGCTGCCGACCTCCGCTGCCACCGCCTCAGTCGCCGCCACCAGTCTGTGCGCGTCCGCCTCCGCCGCTGCGTTGTCGCTGTCTGCGGGTATTTCGCCCCCTAGGTCAAGTGATGCCTCCTCTTCCTCCTCCCCCTCTGCCTCTTTCTGCCTTACCGCGGCATCCAGTTCCCGCAGACGTGCCGCCCGCGCCTCCCGCGCCGCTGAGAGAAGCCGCAGCTGCCGGCTGCCTGCGCCGATGCCCAGCATCTGCCGCCACGCCTCCCCGCGTGTGAGGTCGCCGTACGCCCGGAGCGCGGCGCTGTAATAGCGCACCAGCGGAGCCTCATGCTCCGCCGCGGGGTGGTGGTGCACTTGCACCGCTTCTCCCTCTTCCAGCGCGGAGAGCCAGCGCCGCAGCTTCGCGGCCAGCACGCCGACGGCGGCGAGTCGGGAGAGCGGCTCGAGGGGGTCGTACTGCAGCCCCGCCAGCGCCAGCCGCAGCACGCGGTCGTGCGCCGCCGCCCACGCGCTCGCCGTCTCGTCCGCCAGCGAGGTGGGCCGAGGAGGGGGCGGCGCCGCCCCGCGTCGGACGCGCTCGTCCCACAGCCGCCACGCCATGCCGCCCAGCAGCCGCGCCGCCGTCGCGCGGCACAGCGTCAGCTCCAGACTCCGGCGCAGACCCGGGGCGGCGGCGGGGGAGGCGCCAGTCCCAGCGTCGCCGGCCGCAGCGGTCGCGTCGGTGCAGGCGGCGGGAGAGAGCAGCAGGTCGTAGAGGGAGGCGGGGACGTCGGGGTGTGACGGCGGAGGCAGCGTCGCGCCGTGCGGGGAGGCGCCGCTCATCAGGCACACCAGCGCCGACTCCGCGTCCCCGGCAGCGACGGCGGCCGTCATAGCGCGCGACAGCACCGACGGCTGCATGAACTCCTTCGCAGGGGCGCGCGGAGAGGCGGCGGCGGAGGCCGCAAGCACCGCCGCGCGCGAATCGGACTCCTCCACGCCGTCGGCGGACGAGACGACAACGGCGCGGTACTCGCTGCCTGCCGCGGTCGGCTCGGAGGCGCCCCGCTGCTTCGCGTCGGGGGACATGGCAATGACACAGCACACGGGGTCGTCACGCTCATCCTCGCCTTGGTCCTCGTCAGCCGCGGCGGACGCGTCGCGCGCCAGGTCCAGCACCCAACGCAGCAGCCGCGTCCAGCCTTGCGCCGCCGCCCACTGCAGCAGCGTGCAGGAGGAGAGGCACGAGGCGTCTGGGGAGTCGACACTCGAGGGTGCCAGCGCGCTCAGCGGCACACACCCCACGAGTGCGACGAAGGAGGACACCGCCGCCGCCGCGCCGGGCACGTGCCGCACCGCCCCGTAGCCGTCCCCAGAGAGCATCCTCGCCGCGTCCACCGGGCCCCGGCAGTGGGCAGCGCACAGTGCGGCCAGTGAGCGCGCGACGGCCGCTTCCCCGCGGCGCGCAGCCGTTTCATCGTGAGCGAGGAGATTCGCGAGTAGCAGCAGCAGGAGGGGCAGGGACAGGGACGGCGTGGAGCTGCTGTCGTCCGACGGAGGCGGAAGCCCCGGCACCCATACGTGGCACACGCGCCGGAGGGAGGCGGCGGCGCCGTTGAACAGCGCCGAACGCGCGCAGGCCAGCGCGTGCCTCCACATCACATTTGTGCGGCCAGCACCGTCAGCCCCGCCGCCGCCGCCGCCCCACACGGTGCGGTACCGCAGAAGCCACCAGCACGCCTCCGCCGCGATCTCCCCGTCCAGCGCCGCCGCCACGCACACGGGACACGGCCGCCTCGCACGCCAGCGGCTGCTCGCCGTGGGCGGCGGCCTGCACCCGCCACAGCAAGTCCGAGAGAGCACCCAGCGCGGCGACGAGCGCGGGCCGCCGCCACAGACGCGACACGGCGGGGCCGAAGAGCTTGCCATAGCGCCCCAGCGCCGACGACGGAGAGAAGCCTGCCGCGTACGGCGCAAACCATCGACTAAAGGCGGGGTCGAGGGTGTCACCCCTGTTGGAGAGCGGACCCTGCGCGGCGCCGTCGCCCCCTGCCACCCGCTGGTGCTCCAGGCACCACATCGCGTACGAAGTGGCGCACAGTAGAAAGGCGAAGAAGGCCTCCGACGCGTTCTCGCCGCTCTCGCTTGCCAAGCCCAGAACAGCCGCTTCGTCATGGTCATGAACGACGCTCTGGCGAGCGAGACGACACAGGAGGTGCGACTGCTTGACGGCCAGAGGAGAGAGCGGACATGGCGTTCCTTTCTAGTGCCATATCGTCATCTGCATCTAAACTTCTGTCCGACTCGCCCGCCCAATGCTGCGACACGATGAAGTCGATAATACCTTGCGCAGACATTTACATGGAGAGAGAGAGAGGGGAAAGATAATCTATAAAGAGTCTGAATGAAAAGTTCGGTGATGTTATGGGATGAATCTATTTTGAGTGTCTTCTCTCCGTTCTATGAGAGTGGAGTGCCTAGTACTTTGCGTTTATGCTGCTGCTTCCGCATATGCGTGTTGGATGAGAGTGGACAAGAGACATATGAGGGAAAGGGTGAAGTGGGCGGAGACAAGCAACCACAAATGTTTATTCTGACGATACACATACATACATACACACACACACACAGGCTGTGACAAGGAGAAACAACATTGCGTTGAGGAAGAAAGTCGTGCATCTAGCGTAATCCTTCAATAATGCGCATCCACGTCTATTTGTGGTAGTTGACAGAGTCCCCAAAAATATGTTAACCCATGCTTATGTTATGAAAACGGAGAGGTGGTGAAAAGCATTGATAGAATTCAATCAAGACGAAGTACGGTAAAGGCGGATACGGAGAGTGGGAGAGGATAAAAAAGGAAGGTGTAGTCAATGACACCAGTGACAAGAAGTAAGCAGACACGATGAGCACCAAAAGAAAAAAAAAGAATAGAAGTAGTAAATAGGAAAGCATTTTTCACCCAATCCCGCTCTCGAGTTTTCCTCTTTGATATATAAATATATAATTGCGTTTGCTTGCTGGCATTGCTACTCTTTTCAAATGCAGAGAGGAGAAGACCAGGCGAGATGACGAGGAGGGGTGAGTCTTTTGAAGAGTGAAGTAGATCGAATTCGTATGGAAAACTTACGATGGCTCCACCTTGGCCTCATTCGATTCGGCAAAGTAGAGGTCCCCCATTTGCGCCGCGGAATCACTTCCCTCTCCGTGGCGCCGCCGCCGCCGCCGTAGGTGCGTGCGCCGGCCGTCGCCGTCGTCCTCGCCGTCGTCGTCGGGGCCGGCCCACGTGAGCGTGAGGTCCGCCGGCACGCGCTCGCAGGGCTCCCGCTCCCCGCCGACGCCGCCGCTGCTCATGTCCTGCAGCACGCACGCCTGCTCCCCGTCGTCGTTGGCGCAGTCGTCAGCCGCGGTGACGGCGGCGGCGACGGCCTCCGGGTCCGCGGGCTCGCCGGCGAGGCGGTCGACAAGGTACGGCGGGAGGTTGTAGGTGCTGGCGACGGCGGCGCGGCAGACGGGGCACTCGCGCAGCCGGCGGGCGCAGAAGTGGCAGCTGCAGACGTGCCCGCAGGGGCCCAGCGCGCAGTCGATGCGGCGCGCGCAGCAGATGACGCACGCGACGCTGTCGGGGAGGTCCGCGTCGGCCTGCGCGGTGGCGGCGAGCTCCGCCTTGTACTGCCGCGCCTCCGCCCGGCGCAGCTCCCGGCGCGCGCGCGCCTCCTGAATGATGCGGCGCTGCTCGAGCACCCACGCCGCGTGCCGCCCGACGCCGGAGGCGAGCACGGTGCCGAGGAAGAGCAGCATGATGAGGCACACAACGACGAAGGCGAGCGCGCTGTCGGGGAGGATGTAGCCGGCGGCGGGGTGCGACGGGTCCCACGTGCAGTCGTCGCAGCTCGCGATGCCGCCGGGGCAGCAGTAGACGGCGTGCTCGCGCTGACAGCACGCGGGGCGCTCCGCCTCGCACCTGACGGCCGCCGCCACAGCGACCGGACACATCTCGGGCTTATTGGCTGCGCGCGCGGGGCCGGGATCGCGCCGCCGCTGCGCCACCACTTCGGGCGCATGTGGCAGGGCGAAAGCACGGCCACCAACAGCAGGAGAGCGAAATTTCTCATCCAGAGGGGGAAGGAAAAAAAAAAGAATAGAAAAAGAATAGAAATAGACTAGGCAAAAGACCACGACAAATTCGTCAAGACAATTCTGCTTTGAGAACCAAAAAAAGCGAATAGAGTTTTTGTGTAGAGTGATGTAGTTTAATAGAAGTTTTGACATGCTGCACGTGGTCTACTTTTTGCAGGGGCACATCTGTCACATGCGACTGGAGCACACCAGGAGGTAGAGATGCATCCAACAAACGACACGAGAAACACACACACACACACACACACACACACACACAAAGGCAGACGCACAAGGAACATCAAGATGGGCATAGTTGCGAGCGTTACAGGATAAGCAGCAGTGTTAAAACAATTAAAGACTAATTTAAAAAATCATCGAGGGTAGGACTCAACCGTATGGGCAGCTCTCGGGGGCGTGCCCCGCGAGACCGCACTTGTAGCAGCCCTGCGACGGCGCTGCCAGGGACTCGTCCCCTAGCGCCATGCGCACTCTGTCTTGCGCCTCTGCGGGGGCGTGCGCCTGCCTCTCCGTCTGCCGCTGCGCTGCTCTGCGCTGCCGCCCGCCCCGGTCGGCGGCGGCGGCGTGGTGGTGGGGAGGAGGTGGCCCTCCAGCAGCGGCACCGCCCCGAGTGCGCGCACGAGCTGCGCCAGCCGCACCTGCTGCAGCCACTCGAGCTCGCGCCAGCGCACAGGGAAGGCCGTCCGGGGCCGCCGCGCCTGCAGCCGCCGCACGTACACCAGCAGCACGCCGGCGAAGTCGGGCTGCAGCAGCAGGAAGGGGTCTCCCAGCACCTCCTCCTCGCTCGCGTGCGGCTGCGAGCCCGGCGCGGGGCCCTCGCCGGCCGCCGACTTGCGCGCCTCCAGCGCCGCCGTGTGCCGCGCCAGCTCCTCGTCCGGCAGGCGCTGCAGGAACGGGAAGCACCACTGGCGGGCGCCGGGCACCCACTCGACCGCCACCGGCTGCGGCTGCTCCGCCGGCAGCATTTTCCAGCGCGCCAGCACCGCCACCGCGCGGCTCGCCGTGCTGCTGCGAGGGCCGCCGGCGCCACCGCCCCCTCTCCCTCCCCCTCCCCGCTTTCCTTCGCTTCCTGCATCGGTGGCGGGTCGCGCAGCAGCAGCAGCCGCAGCACGTCCTTCTCCAGACGCGGCGCGACCACCGTCCGGTAGTGCGTGTGGGCGACGCGCGCGACGAGGCGCAGCTGCTCCGCGCTCAACTCCCGCGGCCCACCGTCCGGGCCAACCACCGCCTCCCACACGTACAGAGGGCCCTCCTCCCCCTCCTCCTGCGCCGGCCACAGCGCGCGCTCCTCCGCCGTCAGCGAGCCCTGCGCCAGCGGCAGGAGGAAAAAGTAGCGAAAGGCAAGGCAGTAGCCGGTGGCGACCGGAAACGACATCTCGAAGCGCTGGCCCCGAATGGCAATCTGCACACGGTGGCTCTGCAGCGCGGCGGCGGCCGCCTCGCTGATCGGCGCGTCCGGTACGCCGATATCGGCTGGCGCGTCGGGGTAGCACTGCGTGAGTGACTCCATCGCACCGCGGAGAAGTGTTGGTGGGGTTTATGTAGAAATTTTTAAAAACCCTTTTCTGTATTGACCTGAAGCGTGCAAGGAAGTGAGAAGAGAATGAGAAGAAATTGCCGACGCACCGGTTCAAGAGAAGAGAGACAAAACATACAGAGAGGACAACATCATACACAATTTCTCCAGAGAGAAGAAGTCAAAAGACGGTGTGCTGAAGATGAAAGTACTCTGATCGTCATTTTTTCCCCCATGTCAGTTACTACGGCGAATAAGCTTACTGTGATCAAAAGTTATGAATGCAATTCACGACCCTCCCAGCCGCGCCTTGTTCCGCGCAAGCTCCTTCATGAGCGAAAAGTCCTGCTGGAAGGTGGCGTAGGCGGCGTAGGCGGTCTCGCTGGAGGGCCGCGGCGCCTCGGACTCCGAGAGCTGGCGGTGCGGCGCGTGCCGGAGGGAGTCGGTGCTGAGCGCGCCGCTGAGTCGGCCCAGATTGTCGTCGTCGTCGTCGACGTCGATGACGGAGGGCCGATCGTCGGCGACCCCGAGCAGGAGGAGGCTCTGCGCGGCGCTCCTCGCGGCGTCGGAGTCGAGCTGGCGCTCCGAGACGGAGAGCGCCTCGCTGTGGCGGGCGGCGCGGGCGGTGCGGCGGCCGCGCGCGTGCTGCACCATGTGGAAGAGCGCGAACGGGTCCTCGTCGGCCTGCCGCAGCGCCCGCAGCACCTCCGCCTTGGTGCTGCTCAGCTGTCGTGCCGCCCTGCGAGAGGCGCTCCGGCTGCGACTGCGACTGGCTGTGGTGGCCGCTCGCGCCCGCCTCCGCCAGGCGCGCCGCCGCCTCCACCGCCGCGCCCTGCCCAAACACGAGGCACAGCTCGCGCGCGCGGGTGAGGGCGACGTTGACGCGGTGCCAGTCGGACAGGAAGCCCAGCACCTTGCGCACTGTGGCGGTGGACGCAGCAGCACCTGCGGCAGCCGTCGTTGGCGTCGAAGAGTTTCCGTTGCTGTCCGCAGTGGCGGTTTCCCTCCGTCATCCAAAATGCCTCTGCCACCGTTGGGTATTATCACGGCCTTCTCCCTCGCCCAACTCCTCCTCTTCGTTTTCGTTTTCATTCTCGCCGCCCAGTCCCGCGTCGATCACCTCAGCGTTTTCGGCCTCCTCCTCCTCCTCCTCTTCCTCGTCAACGTCGACGATGTCGGCAGCTCCGTCAGGTTCTTGTCCTTTTTGCTGCGCAGCTGCGTTGGCCGTTGCTGCTGCTGCCGCGGCTGCCTCCGCCTCCGCCCTGCGTGTTTCAGCGGCCCGCAGCGCCTCGGCCAGCTCGGACTCGCTCACGGTGCGCACGCAGCTGATGAAGATGATGTCCTTCTCGCGCCCCTGGAAGCTGTCGACGGTCGCGATCTGCAGGCCGCTGCGGGCCTCCTCCGGCGCGAGGCACCGCGCCAGCGTGCGGCACTGCGAGCGGTAGAACGTGATGATCCCAGCGCGCGGCCCAAACTCCTCCGGCGTCATCCCCAGCGCGGTGCGCAGCTGCCGCATGCAGCGCACCAGCGCCTCCGCCTCGGCGACGTTGAAGAGCGACGACGTCTGGCTGTGCTCCATGCGCGCCCGCGCGACGTCGACAAACGCGAAGCGCGGCAGCGACGGCCCCAGCGCGGCCCCCACGCTCCCCCGCAGCGGCTCGCGCGTGCGCCGCAGGACGGTCGGGGCGGTGTCGAGCAGGCTGTGGTAAAAGTACTCGTTAGGGAAGGCGACGATGTCGGGGTGCATGCGGTACTGCGTGCGCAGCAGGAAGGACTGCATGCCGTTGCGCAGCAGGCGCACGAGCAGGCTCCGCCGCAGGCCCCGCGCCGCCGCCTGCGCGCACAGCACCGTCGGCTGCAGCTGCTTCGAGTCGCCCACCAGCACGCACTTTTTGCGCGCCATCATGAGCGCCAGCAGCGCCTCCGGCTCCGTCCCCTGCGAGGCCTCGTCGACCACGACCACGTCGAAGTCGAGGTTGAGCCGGCGGATCTGGCTGAGAGAGCCCAGCGTGCTGAAGACGACGGCCGCCCCCGCGATGACGGCGGTCGCGTCGGAGGTGAAGGTGCCCTTGGCGTTCCGCGCGACGACGTCCTCGAGGTACACCGGCGGCGACAGGTCGAGCACCTCGTGGTCGACACGCTCGCGCACCCCCACGCGCACCATGTCCCCCTTCAGCAGGTCAGACGGACGGGCGCCGGCCGCCCAGCGCGCTGCTGCCGGTGCGCGAGTGGGTCGCCGCCGCCGCCGCCAGCGCCGCACGCAGCCGCCACACGCGCAGCAGCGCCTCGTCGACGGCGCAGTTGGAGGGGGCGCAGAGCAGCACGCGGCCGGCGCCGGCGCTGCGGGGGACGTGCTGCAGCAGGTTGAGCACGAGCGCCGCGATGGTCTGCGTCTTGCCGGTTCCCGGCGGCCCCTCGATGATGAGCATGCGGGGGTCCGCCACCGCCGCCAGCGCGCGGCTCCGCTCCTGCACGGCCTCCGAGGCGGTGGCCATCCCGGAGCAGCCCGCCCCGCCGGGCACCACTGCCGCGCCCGCGTCCCGCTCCCAGCGGCGGTTGACGGCGAACAGCACCGCCGCGACGGCGCGCACCTGCCAGTCGTTGAGCGTCTCCTGCAGCAGCAGCCGCGCCCGCATCGCGGCGAAGGCGGCCGGCTCGGCGTAGAGCTGCTGCACAACGCGGTAGAAGGCCGCGCTGTCGGCGGCGAGCGTGCGGGGGTCGTAGACGGTGCGCGCAAAGGGCGTGCGGTGGAGGCTGTGCAGGGCCTGAATCAGCGTCGTCGCCTGATTCAGCGTCGACACGCGCCGCACGAAGAGGACGCTCGTCGGGCGGTTAAAGCACTGCTGCATCGCGTGCAGGAACGGCACGCGGCTCGCGAGGGTGCGGGCCGACCCGCCGGCGGGGTCGGCGGTCGCGGGGTACGCGCAGAGGGTCGCCGTGCGGGCGTGGGGCGTCATGCGGTGGCACAAAGCACACCTGGGGGTAGCACCCCATCTGCCGCCACGCGCGCGGGACGCTGTCGGTGAGCTCCCACAGCTGCGCCACCGCCCGCTCGCTCGTGATGTCGTCCGCCCCGCCGCTGTTACTGCTGCTGCTGGACCCCGCCTCGCGCGCGGCGGCCTCCTGCCGGTGGCGCACCCAGTTCACCAGCAGCGTCGTCAGCGGCAGCAGCACCAGCACCACGTCGCCCTCCGACAGGCTGGACGAGATGCTCGCGCGCGCCCCGGGCGCGGTGGAGCGCTCGGTGGCGCTAAAGGGCAGCGCGACGCCGCCGCCGTGCACCATGACGTCGAAGGTGAAGCGGTCTGGGTCGTCGCTGCAGCCGTGCGCCGCCCCGACGCCCACGACGGGCAGCGCGTCCTGCAGCACAAAGCGGTGCAGCCGGCACTGGTGCAGCGCGGCGCAGCACGCCAGGTTCGGGTTCGCCTCGACGGCCTGGCGGCTGAACTGCGGCGCCCCTCGCCCCCCGCGTGCGCGCCACCCGCCCCCTCCTCGCGCGCCGCCGCCGCCTCTGCCTCTGCCGCCGCGGTCCTCTGCCCCCGCGGCCTCGGTGAAGGGCACGTAGCCGGCGCCGCTGTTGGCGCACTTCTCCGCGTACTCGTCGAACTTGTGCACAATCTCGTGGCGCAGCTCCAGCGCGATGTGCGGCGCGAAGCTGTTGGCGTACAGGCGGCCCACCTCCATCAGCCCGCTCGTCGACAGCGCCGTGCCGTCGGCCGCGAAGATCTCGGGCAGCACCGGCACCTCCTCCGCCAGGCACCGCCGCCCGCGGCCGATGACGTCGGTCGTCAGCGGGGGCCGCACCACGAGGTTGGTGCTGCCCGCGATGTACTGCATCGCCTCCTGCAGCCCCCGCACGTTCTCCAGGTGCGACACGCGCTGCAGCGCCTGCTGGTTGATGAGCGCCGCGCGCCGCATCGCCTGCTGCAGCGCCGGCGACGGCGGAGGGTCGGGGCGGCGAGTGAAGCCTTTGGCGGCAGCAGACGTGCTGGGCGCGCCGGCGGTGGTACTCAGCACCAGCGGCGGCAGAAGATTCGTGCCTGCATTGGAAGTTTCGGTGCGGGGCCTGGGGGCGGCGTCGGTGCGCACCACCCATCCTCCATCTCTCTCCCTCTGCTGCTGCTGTTCACTGTTATTGAAGATCGCGGTGAGGTCGAACGGCTCGCCGCGGTCGAGGGCGGCTTCGGCGGCCGACCGCTTCAGACCGAGCTGCGCGTGCAGGGAGGAGGACGCCGCTAGATTGCTCGCGCGCATCGCCGCCGCCGCGCGCGCGGCCTCCGCGTCCTCCTCGCGTCGGCGCTCCGCCGCCTTCTCCTGCTCCCCCTGCTCGTACTCGTACTGCGCAAAGGCCCTGTTCTGCCGCTCGATGCACTCGTCGACGCTCGCGCGCGCCTTGGCGGCCGCCTCCACCAGCCACGGCGCGCCGTACTGCCGCAGCGTCGCCTCGCACGCGGGCGGGAGCCCCTGCACCACCGGCACGAGCTGCCGCTGCACGGCCGCCCGCAGCGCACAGAAGGCATCGCGGTGCTGCTGCTGCTGCTGCTGAGGCAGCACGGCGGCGCTCACGTGCAGCAGCGCGGCTGTCAGCGCCTCGGGGGGATACTCCGCCCACCGCCGCAGCAGCGCCAGCAGAAGCCGCGCGCGCACCTGGAAGAAGGCGGCGCCGCCCCACAGGGCCGCATCGGCGTCGCTTGCGGTGCCGGAGCTGTCGGCGGAGGGGTCTGTCGGGAGACGCGCGACGACGCCGTCCACCAGCAGCGCCCGCAGCGACGCCTCCGTCAGCGGCGCCACCTCGGCCGCCAGCGCGGTGAGCCACCAGGCCGTCACAAGGCAGCGGCTGTACTCGCCCGGCGCGTGTAGGGAGAGGGTCGACCAGCTGCAGCGCGCCAGCACCCGCAGCCACCGCGACGCACGCTGCCGCACCACGTTGTCGACGCGCGGCGAGTCGAAGGCGAGGAAGTTGGCGCCGCCGAGCGCCGGCTCGCGGAAGACGACGCGGCGCAGGACCCACAGCGCGGCGTCGGAGTCGTACATCTTGTGCGTCATGGCGCTGAAGGACGGCAGGAAGGTGCGCGCCAGCGCCTCCGCGAGACCCGTCAGCCGCGCGTCCTCCGCGAGCGACAGCAGGTGCGCGAGCCGCGGCAGCCCGCTCCCCGACGTGATCAGACGTGAGGCGGTCGAGTACGTCAGCACGTCCCCACCGCCGCCACCGCCGCTCGGCTCTCCTCCCCCTCCCCCTCCCAGTCCGTCGGGCCCGAACAGTCGCTTGCTGATGACGGCGCTGTCCTGGCTGAGAGTCTCGCGCAGGCGGTCGGCGCTCGCACGCACGGCGGCCGAGAGAGGGGCGGGGCCGCTGTCGACGCCGTCCCACAGCCACGCAAAGACGCGGGGCGACTCCCCCAGCACGCACACCACCTCTGCTAGCGCCAGCAGCAGCGCCTCGGGGGCGTGCCGGGCGACGGTTTGGTGGATCAGCACGGGGTAGTGCTCCCACGCGCGCTGCAGGCACCCGCTGGGGTGTGCGGGACCGGCGGCGGCGGCAGTGGTGGCGGTTGTGAACACGAGAAGGTCGACGCGCAGCAGAATGGCCAGCAGCCGCGCGCCGCAGACCATCCGCTGCCGCACCACCCCGCCAAAGACGAGCCGCATCACGAGCTGCTCCTTCTCACGCAGCGCGCTGTGCAGAGCACGGCAGGCGAGCAGCGCTGGCGCCGCGACACTCATTGTGTCCAGCGTCAGGTACAGCGCAAACACGGCCCTCTCGAGAGTCTCGTCGTCAGCCGAGTGCCGCTGAGGGGAGCCGCTGCTGCTGCCGCCAACGCCGCGGCTGGATGACGAGGAGGAGGAGGTGGAGGAGGGCGGTGGAGCGGTCAGCGCCACCCTCTCGGCGTCCGCGAAGCGCAGCTGCGTGGCCATGTTTGTGATGAGCAGCTTCACCAGCCACGGCGCGCACCCTCCGCCGCCGCACGTCTCGTTTTGGGCGGCGGCGGATGAGACGTGTCCATTGCCACCAGTCTCAGTACTGCTATTACTGTTGTGCACGGTCGGTGGCTCAAGGAAGTAGGCGAGCTGCCACAGCCAGGACATCCGCTGTTGGCGCCACACGCCCTCCTCGCGGCTCCGCAGCTGCCCTCGTGCGTTGTCGATGAGGCCGTGAATGATGACCTTCGCCATCGCCTTCTTCGCGTCGTTCCACAGACCGGCCGGCTGCAGGCACTCCTCCCGCCGCGCCGCTTCCAGCAACTGCCGCACAAACTCTTGCACCGCCGCCCGCCGCCGGCGCTGCACTAGCCGGTCCTTGCCGTCTCCGTCCCCGATCTCGCTCTTGGGGTCCTCCCGCTCTCCCGGCTCCTCCCCGCCCCTGCCGGCCTCCACCGCCGCGGCGATGGTGGAGCTGGTGTCGGCGAGGTTGGCCAGCAGGCGGAACACCCAGTAGTTCAGGATGCTCCCGCCGAGCAGCGCGACGCAGATGGGGCTGGGCAGCCCCGGCGGCGTGCGGCCCGCCTCGTCGTCGGCCCTCCGCGCGGCCCCCAAGCTCGCGTCGAGGGCGGCGAGCACCACGTAGACGCTGCGGAACGCGTCGGCGAGCTGCGCGACGAGGCCGGTGTTGGTGGCGCGCGTGCCGGGGACGCAGAGGTACAGCGGCAGCCGCTCGAGGTGCTTGAGTGCCGCCAGGACGGTCAGCGCGAGACACCACAGCGCGCGCGACTTGCGCTCCGCCGGCGTCGCCACAAACGCCTCGCGCACGAGCCGCAGCAGCGCCCCGCGCGCCCACAGCCGCACCGCCTGGTGCGAGTGGAACAGCAGCAGCACCGCGCCGGCGTGGAGGCGCGTCTCCGGTGGCGCTGGCGACGGGCCAGACGGCGCCGCGGCGGCCGACTCCCCCACCCGGCCGGACATGAGCGCGCGGGCGTTGAGGAGGGACCTGGAGATGGCAGCGGCGGGGCGCACCTCGGAGCCGGGCAGGGGGTGGTGCAGCACGTGCTTGAGGACCTCCTGCAGCGTGCCGAGGCCGCAGGGCACGTGCGGGGGCGGCACCCCGCCAACTGAGGGGTTGGACGTGCCCTGCGCAAGCCACGGGATCGCCGCCGCCGCCGCCGCCGCCCACGCCCCGGGCTCCTCCTCCTCGTGCTGCGGTTGAAGCCCAAAGAGGGCTGGGTGCACCACGCTGGTTTGCTCCAGCAGCCCCTCGTCGGGAGCCGCGGCGTCGGAAGCAGAAGCGGTGGTGAGCAGCAACCGGTGCAGCGTCACAGAGGACAGGAAAGCGCTGATGTACGTGGTGTAGGCGTTCTCCATGTAGCCGTCCTCTGTCGCCTTGGCAACTTCGCACTCCAGTGTCGGGATGCGACCACCCGGCCACAGTACCAGCGGTGCTCTAGTCTGCTTGTCGGCAGCCTCTGCTGACGGGTCTACCGGAGGTTGATCTCCGCTTGAACTCATCCTTTCCACGGAATCTGTGGGCGTCAAAAGAGGTGAGCTACTCGGCTTCCTGTCGTTGAACTATTCAGATAGAATATTTATGATAAGTGATGATAATTTTTTGTGATTTAAAGTGTTTAGATGTGAGAGGGGGAAGGAGGGGGGGGGGGACTTGTTAGTGAATGAATAAAAAAAAGAAATGTAGAAGCAGAAAGAGTGTGAATTGCTGCCGCGAATCTAATTGGAATGCTTGTTGCAGTAGGGTAAAAAAAGGGGGGAGGGGAAGGGAGGAAGAAGGGAAAAAAAATAAGAAGATAGAGGGAGAGAGGGAGAGAGAACAGTTTAGTACATTCGTCAGAAATAGTACACATCCATCCCTGCAACGTTTGACATCAGCATGCATATAGAAAAAGACTTGAAAAAAACACACTCTCATGAAAACCACTACACTTCTTCACTGAGGCCGTCAAAACCAGTACCATCATCATTAATATATACTCGGCAGTACGTCTTTAATCGGTCAAAGAAAATAAAAGTAATGTACAGTGGTAGCCCTATGCGCTGTTGCTGTGGCGCGCTGACATCTTGTCGACTGCCTTGCCCATGATCTTGAAAGCGGGCACGACCCAGGCCCCGCAGGAGCACTGGGTGCCGTTCCACGACTGCGTCCCGAGCTTCGCAGCGCACTTTGGGCAGTAGATGGTGTCCGGCGCGACGTCGCCGCCGCCGGCGCGGCTCTCCTCGGCGACCCACGGGCTGAGGTCAGGGTCGAGGAAGTAGCTTGTGCACGCGGGGCCGCTCTCGGCCGCGCCGCCGCCCTCGATGCCGCGCCGGTAGCGGAAGCCCTTGTGCTGCGCGCTCGCGGACGGCGGCGCGTGGGCGACTAGCTCGTCCTCGCGGAAGAGCACCGTGCGGCACATGCGGCAGCTGAACTCGTACGACGCGGCCGGCTCAGGCGCGGGCGCGGGGCTCTCGCTGATGTGCTGAGCCGCGCTGCCGCTGTGATCCCCGCTGCACTCGCTCATGTCGTGATGCTTTCTGCGGTGTTGCGCTTCTGAAGCGTCGAGAGTTTCACCCTCCCTTTCTCTCTCTCCCTATGTGCGTGTGTGATTGCTCTAGGATTTATCAGTTGGAAAAAAAGAGAAAGAGATGAATAAAGGGATAGTAGACGAATCGGTGGCTACTGAGATCCGCGAGAAGAAGTCCACTTTCTTGCCTTTTCTCACACTTGCTAGTGCCATCCCCACTGCCCTTTGATCGCCATCCGAACAGATAAGAATTGCAACGCTATGGTGTTCTTGTTTATCCTGGGGTTTGGCCTACACTGGGCACTGAACTTCTTATTACCATCCATCACGCTTCTTGGTCCCGCGTGCATCCGCACAGGTACACACACACACACACACACACACACACACACACAATACATGCATAATAACAATAATAATGATTACAATTGAAACGGAGACATCTCATTTATAGTGTAATGTGATGTCACACACAAACAGAAAACATATATAAGAGGAAGAGGTAGAAGAAAACCCACACACACAAGCAAACGTCATCAGTCTCTGTACGCAGCGTTGAGAGCGTCGATGAAAGAAGAGCAGGATAATCACCAAAGGCCACGCAGGTGCTGTCTCACTGTTACGCCTTTACCCGATCAGAGAGGGAGGGAGAGTAGGAAGGCGCATTCTTTTCGTCAAAGTCGCTGAGAAACACGAGAAGCTCCTGCACAACGCGGGTGACGCGCTCGACGACGCTCACGAGATCCGACGAGATCTCCAGAGTGATAGAAACACTGGCCGCCGCGCCGCCGCTGGCACGCTTGCCGCTGCCCGTGCCGCTAGAGGCGGCGAGCGTACTACAGCAGAGCGACGCGATTTGTGGGAACTGCACGAGGAGGCGTGCGAGGTAGTAGTAGTGGGCCGCGGCACCCCACCGAATGCCGTCGCCGCCGCCGCCCAGACGCGCCACCTCCTGCTGCGCCGCCCACGCCAACACGTCGGCAGCCTCGCGCTCGTACAGCAGCGCGGGGAGGAAGAGCCGCTCGAACTGCGTCGCCAGAATGGCGATGGTGTCCAAGTACCACTGCTCCTCGGCACGCGAGTAGCGCAGCGCGTCGGCCACGTCGGCCGACTGTCGCCGCTCCGCCATGTGCATCCGCACCGACGCGCGAAACGCCTCCAGCACCGCCGCGGCGCTGCAGCTCTCGGGCACCACCGCCGCCGCCGCCTCGGGCTGGCCGCCCGCCTCGTCCTTGGCTGGGGGCTTCTGGGGGGCGGCGGTCGCGGCGTCACCGCTGCCGCTGCCGCTGCCGCTGCTGCTGGTGTCGGCGGCGGGGGGAGGGCGCAGCCACTCGACCGGCACTGCCTGGCCCACCAGCCGCGCGGGGACGCTGCCGCGGCGGAGGTGGTCCGCGACGATCACGGCGCGCAGTCGCTGCGGGACCTGCAGAGGCGGCTGCAGCGGCGACGGCGCGACGGTCGGCACGGTGTCGGCGACTACCGTCACCGCAGGCGCGGGCGGCGGCGCAGGGGCCTCCGCGGCGGCGCGCGGCCGCTTGACACCGATGGCGGGGGAGGCGACGGGCGTGGGGGACGAGGAAGGGGCGCCGGTGGCAGTCACGGGCACGGCCGCCGGCTCGCGGTGCGGGGAGCCCACCGAGGAGGCGCCTGCTGCGGCCTGCTGCTGCAGTTTCGCCTGCATCGCGGCGACGCGCTCCTGCATGCCGGCGCAGAAGCGCTCCACGCCGGTGGCGGTGCCGCGCAGCCCCGGCGCGCGCGCGGTGACAAAGTCGTCCATCTTGCGGTGGGCGAAGCGCTGCAAGGAGAGCGCGCGCGCGACCCACTCGGGCTGCTGCGCGTTGAAGCGGATGCAGTTGTCGACGATCAGCTCCACGTCGGCGCGCATCTGCGGCAGCGAGTCGGCGACGGACTCACCAAAGGCGCGGCCGCCGGGGGCGTAGGCGCCGGCCTTCGCCTTGGCCTTCATCATGGCGAGGTTCATCTTGACCGGGCAGATGGCGTCGTAGGCGGCGCGCTGCTCGGGGTACGCCGTGCCCACGTCCACCACGAAGGCGTCTGCGTCCTCGCGTCGCACAAAGGAGCCCACGAGCGCCAGCAGCTCCGCTTCGCTGGGGGCGGCAGGGCCGACCGCCGAGCGCCGCGTGCTGGCCGTCGGCGCCGACTGCTGCTGTTGTTGTTGTTGTTGTTGCTGCGCGGGTGGCGGGGTGGTCACAGTCTTGGCGCGCTTCTTCACAAAGGCGTCGATCTTGGCGAGCGCGAAGCCCTCGAAGCGGCGCGCGATGGCGGCAAAGGGGCTCTCGGCGCCGTTGAAGGCGATGCAGTTGGCAACCATCAGCTTCACGTCCTCGCGTAGCGCCTGCAGCTGCGGATCCCCCGCGTAGGCGCCCTTAGCAGCGTTGGCGGCAGCGGTGCCGAGGTCGGTGCGGCGGGGACACACGGTCTTGTAGGCCTCCGCCAAGTCAGGATACGCGACCGTGACGTCGACCGCGAAGATGTGCTCGTCCTCCTTGCGGTCGAGCGAGCGCACAAGGGCCGCCACGTCCTTAGCGGGGTACGGCGTGTCCATGGAGCTCAACAAGGAGAGAGAGAGAGAGAGAGCTCTGTCCTACACAATTGGTTCAGCGCAGTAACTTTTCCTCGTCTGTCAATCAAAGGAACTCAGACGATGCAACGAGAAAGTGAAGAAGTATCAGTCTTGCGACTTGCGCTTCGTTATTAGCTGTATGTTGTTTTCCCCCTTTAAACAATTCAAAGAATTTAACCTGGCAATCTAACCTACACGTACGCTTCCCCTGCGTCGATCCTATTCCAGCTATCAAGAGATGCTACACGATTGTATATGTCGATCAATCATTCATTGGTAGGCACAAGAGGAGGGGGAGGGGGGAGGGACAGTAGCATAGACTTATGATTATGGCGTACAATGCAGTAGCAATCGTCGCCCACCAAAGATACTGGCCTAGGTACAATTCTAGCATTCATTCGCACTTGCGCTAGTGCCGCGCCGCCACTATCTCCTGTGGTGGTTGAAAACATAAACATTGGAGAAAAAATATGTTAGGACAACGGATTCAAGAGAGAGTGAGAGAGAGAGCAAAATGTATTATGCGAGTGATAGTGAAGCGGGATAAAGCAAACAACAACAACAACAACAAGAGGCAAAAGTGGGTTAGTTTACATCGCGGTTGCAATACAGAAAAGAAACAAACAAAGCAGCAACAATTCCCCCTTGTACTCAGCTTGTGGCCCGCATGGCCTTGCGTTTGCCACCGGACGGCGCCTTCTTGGTCTTTTTCGTGCCTGCGGCGGCCGCGGTGGAGCTGCGGCGGCGTCCGACACTGCTGCGACGGGAGGCGACGCTGCCGCTGCGCCCGACAGAGCCGGAGCGCTTGGCGGCGCCGGGCTGCGGCGACTGCGGCTTTTGCTTCTGCTGCTGCTGCTGTTGTGGGGTCGTCGCCGCCCCCGCGAGGTGCCGCGGGCTGCCGTCGTCGATATTGGCGAGGAAGTCGCGCTGCGGGCCGCGCAGGGTGGCGTCGTCGGAGGCGGCGACGAAACTGGCGACGCCGGCGAGCGGCGCGCGGTTGAGGATCGTTTCGTAGGTGACGCCGGTGGGGTTGCCTGCGGGGCACTGCAGCGCCTCCAGCGCCGCCAGCACGCGCCGCTTGGTGCAGTTGAACAGTACAAACGGCACTGGCGTCGGAAGGCCCTCCGCGAGCTCCGTCGTCAGCGCGGAGAGGGCGGTGGGGCGCGGGGTTCCCGGCGGTGGAGACTCCCCACTGCCGTCGTCCGGGGCGTCGTCGGCGAAGGGGCTGCCGGGGTCCGCCTCGCCGGGCTCGGGAGAGACCGGCTTGGGACTCCTCAGCTCGCTGTCGCCCAGCGGCGCCGGCGAGGGCATCGGGTCGTGCGCGGCGTCGCCGTTCCTGGCGGACTGGCGCAGGCGGTGGAGGTCGGCAAGGGCCACGCGGTGGGGGGTGTAGACGCTGCTGGCCGCGCGCGCCACCTCGGGCGGCAACCGGTCCCACCGCGCCTGCAGCGGCTCGTCGGTGTTGCCCTCGATGGCGGCGCGCCGGTCGGCCGCCCGCTGCGCCGCGTCGCGCGGGTCGTCGGTCTCCGGCTCCTTGGGGGCGGCGGCGGCGGCGGTCGACTCGGTGGCCTCGCCGTGCGGCGCCTCCGCCCCCGCCTCGGCGTCGGCGTTTCCCTGCGCTGCTGCTGCGGCAGGCGCCGGCTCCCCCTTGTTCTTGGCGCCGGGGCCGCCGGTCGCTCGTGGGACGACGCCGTCGTCGGCGAGCCACTCCTTGTCCTCGGCAGCGCCGGCGACGCTGTGGGCGGCGAGCCGGGAGGCGCGCAGCAGTGTCAGCAGCGCGGTCTCCTCGAGAAACTTGCGCTGCTCCACCACCGTCGGCGCGTTGCGCTCCTTCTCGTTCTCCACCTTCTTGTACATCTGCTGGCGCTCGTTGGTGTGCTTGAACTGCGTGTTGGGCGGCGGCGAGTAGCTGTTGTGCAGCGTGTTGGCGCCGACGCTGATCTCCTTCTTGCTCGCCGCGTCGCGGAACACGAGGCAGCCGTCCTCGCGCGCGAAAGAGATGCGGTTGTCCTCGAGCTTGCCGCCGGTCACCGCCTCCACCAGCACGCCCGCGTAGTAGTTGTCGAAGATCTCGTTTCCGACGACCTCGGGGCGCCCCGCCTTGAGGTGCACGCCGATGTTGGAGGCGTCGTAGATGAGGTTGCCGCTCACCTCCAGCGACGCGCTGTCGGCCACCACCACGTTGTCGTTGTTCCAGATGATCCGGCTGCCCGTGACGGAGCCGCCGCCGTTGCCGTCGGCCAGCACGCCGCGGCCGCAGCGCAGGATGCCTGACTCGGAGATGGCCGGCTGCCCCTCGTCCGTCACGTGCACGCCCGCCTTGCCGCAGCCCGCGAAGAGGCAGCACATGAGCGGCGCCATGCCCCGCGAGGCGCGGATGCCGGTCGCGCAGTCGCGCAGCTCGCACTCGTAGAAGGACGCCGATCCGGCTGCCTCCGCGCCGAGCTGACAGTCGATGAAGACGCAGCGGTTGTAACGGCCGATGCCCTGGTCGAAGAGACCGCACCGCATGCCCGCGAAGAAGCAGTGCGTCAGCGACGGGCTCGCCTCCCGCTGCGAGCGCAGCGCGGCGCCCGAGGCGTGGGGCCCGAGGAACGCGCACCCCACCATCTCCACCCGCCCCTCCGACTCACACAGCAGCGAGGTGTGGTTCTCCACAAAGACGCAGGCGACGACGCGGCTGCCCGAGTCGCGGCCGGCGTGCGTGTAGGCGGGGGCGGTGGTGTTGCCAGCGAAGAGGCAGCGCGTGGTGAGGCACGTGCCGGCGTCCTTGGCGACCACCAGCCCGCCCGCGTCGTTCTCGATGAAGACGCACTCCTGCAGCGTCGGCGACGCCTCGCCGCTGACCAGCAGCGCGGGCCCCCGGCGGTGGTGCTCAGCACGGCGCCGTTGACAGTGCCACCCGACTTGTTGGTGAAGATCGCGCCGGCCGTCTGGTTGCCCTTGAAGACGTCGCCCTCCATCGCCGGCGCGGTGTTGGCGCCGGTGACGACGAGCCCCCTGCCGCCGTTGCGCATAAAGACGTTGGCGCACAGCGCGGGTTTGCACTCGAGACACAGACGCGCGCCGGCGGCCGCGTTGCCGCTGAACTGGTTGGCCATGAGGCGAGGACGCGCCAGCGCGCCCTCCACCACGCACCCATCCCCCTGGTTGCTTGCGATGCGGTTGCGCAGGACGGCGCCGGCGCAGTTGATCATGTGCAGCCCGACGGCCGCGCCGCCGCTGACGACGTTGTCGGCCAGCGCCGGCGAGCTGTGGGCGCCGGTCACCTTGATGCCGACCACCGAGGACTCGAGCACGCGGTTTTGCTGGCACTCGCCGCTGCTCTCCTCGATGAGAATGCCCGTCTCGTGGCGGCGCAGGCGGTTGGAGGCGTAGACGCCGCCGGCGCCGGTGCGCAGCGCGATACCGACCACATTGTCCGAGAGCACGTTCTCCCACATGAAGGGGCTCGCGCCGGCCCCGCTGACACACACGCCAACGCTTCGGCTGCCGACAATGCTGTTTTCCGCAATCTCCGGCGCCGTGTCGGCGTCGTGCACGTGGATGGCGAAGTCGGTGCTGTCCTTGATGGTGTTGCGCGCGATGCGGCCGCGGCCGCCGCCCTTGATGAGCAGGCCGCACGTGCACGCCTCCACCGTGTTGCGCTCCAGCACCGGGGCGGCGGCGGTGTCCACCACAATCGCGTTGGTGTGGATGAGGCGGATGCGGTTGCCGGTGATGGTCGGGCTGCTGGAGAGTGTGCAGATGATCGCGCTGAAGGGCGACTCGGCGAAGGTGTTGCCGTCGATGGTGGGCGCCGTGAGGGGGTTGCGCACCAGAATCTGGTGGAAGCGGGAGTCCTTGAAGGTGCAGTTGCTGACGGTGCCCACCGCCCCCTCCAGGTACTCCAGCGCGTTGCCGGTGTGGCCCTCGAAGCGGCACCCGCGGAAGACAGTGCGGGCCTGACTGCCGAGACGCGCGCCGCGCGCGTTGCGGCCAAAGACACAGTTGACAAACTGCCCCACCGCGCTGTCGGTGGCCAGCACCGCGTATCCGGCGATGTGCTCGGTGATGCCGCTGCTGATGTGCATTCCGACCAGCGCGGGGTCCACCTCCGTCTCCTTGCCCGCCGCCGAGCGGCGCGCCGCACGCTTGATGCGCAGCGTCTCCGGCTCGGGGCTGCTGGCGAGCAGCGGGCAGCACTGGTAGAAGAAGTGCGCGCCGGTGCTGTTCTGCCGCCACACGCTTGTGCTACCGACTTTCAGCAGCTGCCCCAGCATGCTCTCTGCCGCGGCTCCTGGGGGCCCCAGCACTGCTGCCGACAGCGGCGGTTTGTACAGCCGACCTCCCTCGTCGCCGGTCTGCAGCGCCGCCGCGTCCAGCGCGCTCACCCCGGCGCTCTGGCTGCCGCCGAGGCGGGAACTACCCTTTTTGTTGCCCTTGCTGCTGCCTCCCCTGGCGGCCGCGACCGCCGGCTGCAGCGCCAGGTCGAGCGGGTCGGCAATCCACTCCTCGTCGCCGTCGGGGCCGAGTCGCCGGTCGCCGCTGCGGCCCATGTACACGTGCTCGCCCAGGTAGGAGCGCTCGAAGACGGGGTCCGCCTGGTGCTCCAGCCACACGCCCGAGCACACGTACGCGAAGCCCGCGCGCGCCTGCGCGTGCCGCGGCGCCAGGTCGCCGTCGTCGGAGTTGTGCCGCTGCCCTCCCGCCGACGCCGCCGCCGCCGTGACGGTGCGGTGGAGCAGGAAAGGGCCGCCGGGGCCGCCGAGCACGCCGTCCTCCATCATGTTGACCGGCCACAGAATGGCGCTGCGGCGGCGGTTGTACGGAACGGCGCCTCGTCCAGCTCCTGCGCGCGCTTCGCCACCGCGGCGCCCATCCCGCCCGCGACCGGCAGCACCTTGCTGTGCGGCGTCATGGCCGCCGCCGCCGCCGCCGCCTCCGCGGCCGACGTGGGGGAGGACGCGCTGCCGGCCATCCCGGGCAGCACCGGCAGGACGCCCATCTCGTCGGCGAGGGCGGTGTAGTCGACGGCGCTGGACCTCTCGCGCCAGCTGCGCGGCTCCGCGTAAACGTCGTCCCACAGCGACGGTAGCGCCGTCACGCGCGCCCTCTCCTCGTCCGACAGCGCCGCCACCAGACGCCGCTTGCCGCCGCCGCCGCCGTTGCCGCGGCCGCTGTTGTACATGTCGTCCTCCGCGATCGCGTCGTTGATCTTGAAGAGCACTGAGCGCTGCGGGGCGGTGTTGGCGCCGCCGGCGGCCGCAGCCGCACCACGGCCGGCGGCCGCCGCTCCTTTGGTCGCCACCGCGATGATGCCCTGAAGCTGCTCGTCCAGCGCCGCGGCGTTCTCGAAGAACTCCCCGCGGTTACTGCTGCCGGCGACGTCGCGGGTGGCGGCGGCGCGGGAGGAGAGCAGACAGGAGGAAAAGTGCGGCCGCGCGCCCTCGCCAGAGGCGAGGCAGTTGAACACCACCGGCGCCTCCAGCACCGTCCCGCTCCAGCTCGTCGTGCAGTCGTCGAGCGCGACGGCGTTGATGTAGTTCTTGAAGAGCACCGAGCCGGACACGCTCCCGGCGGCCCCGCCGGACGACAGCACCCCAATGGCGGAGCTGTTGCACACGACGCAGCCTTTGAGCGCCGCCGCCGCGTCCTTTCCGGTGAAGCGGAAGCCGATGTCGTTGCTGCACAGCAGCGAGTCGGTGACCGAGGCCGTGCACGCCAGCGTCGCCGTGCCGCCGGTGCCGCAGCACGACACGAACGAGTACTGCACCACGGAGGCGCACACGGGCGCCGCTGGGGCCGCCGGTGCCGCCGCGGCTGGAGTCGCGTCTGCTCCTGCTCCCGCGGCCGCCGCTCCGGCAGCGGCGGCAGCTGGACTAGTTTTCGATGCCGCCTTGTTGTTCTTGGCGGCCGCCTTGGTAGTGGAGCGCCCACTGGCGGCGCCGGGCAGCACCTTGCGGGTGGAGTTGAGGGAGAAGGCGCCGCGGCCAAAGGTTCCCGTGGCAGAAAAGTCGACGCCGCTCTCCGCGGTGTTGTTGGAGACGCGGATGCCGGTGAGGCAGTTGATGACGAGGTTGAAGCGCAGCCGGGCGTTGCCGGCGCGCAGCAGCACGCCCGTGTGCGACGAGCAGACGAGATTGCCGTAGCAGTTAACCGCCTCGAGCCGCTCGCCCGACACACGGATGCCGTCCATGTACGAGTTGAACACGGCGTTGTCGAAGACCTCGGCGCGGCCGTTGAGCTCGCCGAAGCAGATGCCGACGCGGTTATCGTAGAGCACGTTGCGGAACACCTTGGCGCGGCAGTCGATCCCGAGGAAGATGCCGTAGGAACGCGACGAGCGGATGTCGTTCTCACAACAGGAGCCCGCCAGCACGCGGCGCAGCAGCAGCGCGGTGCCGCAGAGGTGGAAGGAGTTCCACTGCACCTGGCAGCGCTGCGTGCTGAGCGAGCATACCGCCGAGTGCGTGATCCCGTAAAAGTAGTTGCCCAGCACATCCGCGAAGACCTCCTCGTCGGCGCACACGCCGTGGCCGCAGCGCGAGACGTCGTTGGAGACGATCAGCACGCGCGACGCGCCGCGCACCGTCACCGCCTGCGCGCAGTCAGCGATGGTGTTGCCCGTCATGAGCACCTTGGCCTGCCGCTCCACGGTGACGCCGCACCAGAGACTCCCGCGGATGACGTTGCCCTTGAGCAGCAGCGCCGTGCGCGTCGGCACCGCGGCGGCGGCGGCGCGGCGGACGTGGTAGCGCGCGACGCCGTCGACGCGGCTCTGGTGGACGCGCGCCCGGGGTCCACCGACGGCTTCTTTTGCGACACCGCCCCAACCCCTCCGCTCGTGGCCCCCGCGCCGCCGGTGATGCCGAGCGCCTTGCCGGCGATGTTGACGTTGGCGCGCCCGCAGCCGGCAAGGACGTTCTCCTCGTAGGTGCCGTTGATGCCCCCGGTGATGTGCAGCCCGTAGGAGCCGCAGTTGTAGATGTAGTTGCCGACGACCCGTGGCGCGCTGACGTCGCCGGACACCAGCACGCCCGCCGAGTAGCAGCGGCGCACAATGTTGCCGCTGAGGTCGCCGCGGCCGCCGTCGTCGATGACGATTCCGTAGTCGGACGAGTGCCCAATCACGTTCTTGATGAGTGTGGGGCTGCCACCGTCGCTGACGCGCATCTGGGCGCCAGCGCATCCGACGATGAGGTTGCTCTCAAAGCGGCCCCGACCGCCGCGCGTGACGAAGACGCCGTCATCGTAGCCTTTACGGATCTCGCTAAGACGCACGAGCGGGTCGCCGCCGTCGAGGACCTCGATGCCGTTGCTGCGAAACTCCTTGATTACGCACGCCTCCACCACCCCGCGGCCCTCCGACAGCACCTTGATGCCGTAGCTGCTGGCGGAAAAGCTGCAGCGTGCGAAGGTGGGGTTCGCCTGCGTCGCGATGACGGCGCCGGCGACGCTCATGTCGCTGAAGGTGCACTCGCGCAGCTCGCCCTGCCCCTCCGCGAGCGCGTACACGCCGACCGAGCACGCGTCGAAAGAGCACGCCTCGACCAGCGGCGTCGCCCCCGCCTCGATGCGCATGCCGAAGGCGCAGGACTCGAACTCGTTCAGGCGGAAGTGGCCGGCGCCGGCGCCGGTGCACCACACGCCGACCTTGACGGCCGCGCGCACCACATTGCGCTCGCAGACAAAGTCCGCGTGGCAGTTCTGCACGTAGAGCTGGATGCCGCGGTTGCCCACAAAGACGTTGTTGACCGAAATGTGCACCGGGCTGCCCACCACCCTGATGCCGCCGCCGTTGTTGCTGACCTGGTTGTTGGTCAGCTTCGCCGACGTGCGCTCGCCCTCGATGAGGAAGCCCCATCCCTTGTTGTTGGAGGCGTAGTTGCTGTCGTACTCGCCGCCGCAGCCGCCGCGCAGGTAGAAGCCGTGCATCTGGCAGCTGGTGAGTGAGTTGCGCGTGAAGGTGGGCCGCGCGCGGGCGCCGGCGACGAGCACGGCGCACTTGGTGCTGCTGCCGTTGACCAGCGGGTCGTCGGCCGCGTCGTCCTCGCCGACGCCGCCCACGTCGGCGCCCACGTCGACGGGCATGAGCTTCACCTGCATGCCCTGCTCCTTGACGGGGAGCGCCTCGAGCTTGTAGGCGGGCAGCACCCCCGCCGGCTCCTTGCTGCCGTTGGCGCTGACGGTGGAGAGGTCGTCGGAGAAGCGGTTGAGCAGAAAGGTCGGGGCGATGGTGCCGTCCGCGTCGCCGCCCTTGACGCACAGCTGCCCCTGCTTCGACTCGGAGATGGTGTTGTAGGAGAACATGGTCGCGCTGCCGACGGCCTCCATCAGGATGGAGTAGCCGGTGTGGCCGTAGATGGTGTTTTTGGTGTAGGTGCCGCTGGCGTGGTCCAGCAGGTAGAGCCCGTGCGTCTTGCCGTCCGTGATCTTGCTCTCCTGCACCGTCGGGCTCGCGTTGCCGCTCACTTCGAGGCCCTGCAGCTGGCACCACTTGAGCACGGGGCTGCCGCGCGTCACAGAGACGCTGGGGACGTTGGTCTCCACTTCGATGGTGATGCCCTCGATGTACGCCTCGTCGGTCTGCAGCACGAGGGGGGTCGTCTTGTACACCAGCACCGGCGGGTCGGAGGCCTTGGCGACGCAGATCTCGACCGGCTTGTCGACCACGATGCGCTCGTGGAAGACGCCGCCGCCGGAAATTTCGATGCGGCAGTAGGGTGGCACGTGTTGCAGCGCCTCCTTGAGGTCGCGGTAGTAGCCCTTGCGCGCCTTCTGCGACACAAAGTACGTCGGCATCATCTGGTCCTCCTTCCAGTGGCTCGCCGTCATCCGGCACAGCGTCGCTTCATTCTTCGACATGGTGCCCAGCGAGCGAGGGAGGGAGAGCGGGGGGGGGGGGTGAGGGGGAGAAGAGAGGGAATGGGGGAAAGGCTTCGAAAGGAGCCAGTGCCCGAAAGATGCGGGTAAGAAAAAGAGTAAAAGTAATAATGGTGGTGAAATAAAAATAAAAAAAATCAATGAATAAAATAACTACTTAACATCAAAAAGCGTTTGTCCGTATAAGACGATTTCCTGTGTGGATTGATGTAGAAGGAACAGAGGGGACGTTTCAAAACGATTTCTAATGAAAAGAGCATGCCAAAATGAAGAATGAAAAACAAGTACATTAAGAGACTTGAATAGAGCAGCAGTAGTGACGTGTACACACACACACATATATATATATATCTACATAGTTCCTCGTCATCTTACGGGTTGGCAAAGAATGCATCCAACTGGATGTGAGAAGCGGTAGGACAAGTCGGAGGAAAGAAAAAAAGAGCTGTGCTATGTAGCCCGATGTGGTCAAAAACTGGACACCCGGCGAAGCCCCAGGGACGGAGACGACGCAGAGAACGTGAAGACGTGCTGTCTAGCGGCGAATGACTTGCTATCACGGCGGCCGGCCACCTCAAACAGACTGTCGTGGTGCCGCACCATTGCGACGTCGGCACTGTCGGAGCCGTCAGCGCCGTCCGGGAGCCGCACGCGGTACGTGGCGCTTGTGACAGTGCCGCCGCTGCTGCGCTCCGCGTCGGAGGCGGTGCGGTACTCGCCGCACAGCAGCAGCGCCAGCGGCAGCACGCGCGCCACCGGCCGCCACGCAGCCTCGCCCGAGTCCGCCAGGCGCAGCGCGGGGTCGTCCTCCGCGGGCGGCGCCCACATGCCGTCCGGCCAGTTGGCCAGCAGCTGCATCCCCTCCGCCCCGGCCGCCGCCGCCCCTGTCGAGGGGAAGAAGTAGAAGAGCCACTGCAGGATGTGCGCCTGCTGGCGCGTCGCCGTCTCCCACGACGCGTGGCGCGCCGCGCGGCTGAAGCGGAGGCACCACGCCCAGAAGCGCTCGCCCCGGCTGCCACGCCCCAGGCGCGCGCGCTCGTAGTTGCAGTCAACGTAGAAGCCGCACAGCCGCAGTCGGCGGCCGCCGCCCAGCGCCGCCACCTCGTCCGCGAAGCGCAGCACGTCGGCCGGCGAGCGCAGGGAGCTTGTCGCCGCCGCCCGCCGCCGCCGCCACATGCGGTGCCGCGCCGTCAGCCGCCCCAGCAGCGTGTGCTCTCCCGGACGGAACAGCGCGTCCACGTGCGCCACCACCGGCACCTCCCCCGCGCCGCCCTCCTCCGCCTCCGCCAGCGCGCGCGCGTCGGCCGCGTGGACGCACGAGACGCACGACCTCCGCGCCGCGCGGGAGGCTCACACCGCAGCCCGGCAGCGCGCCGCATCCGCACGGGAGCACCAGCGCCGGGGCGTCGTCGCCAGGGAAACACCCGCGAACACACATGGCCAGCTGCGACAGGGCCTCGTGCCGCCCTCCCGAGGCCGCCGGCAGCGAGAAGAAGAGGGCCGCGCTGCCGTCGCCGCTGCCACCGCTCTCCTCCGCCCACCGACGCACGCACGCGGCGTTTGCGTCCAGCTGATCGGTGTCGACAAGATACACCGTGTCACCGGGCCGCACGCCCTCCGCCGCCGCCGCCGCCCGCGCCAGGCGCTCCCGCAGCTCCGGCGGCACGTCGGCGGACAGCAGCTCCGGCAGCGGCGGTGGGGGAAAGAGCCACCAGACAGCGCGCGCGACGCACGCAACAACCGCCGCCGCCGCGCCGCCGACCAGCACCGCCCGACGCCACCGGTGATCTGCGCGTGCCGCCGTCTCCGCCAGTCGAGGGAGAGGCACCTCCGGCTGCGCTCTTTCACTGGGCGCTGTAAGATGTTTCATAGGAAGGAGGACGGAGAGGGGTGGGGGGAGGGGGAGGGCAGTAGGCCAGAACTACTTTGTGTATTACTGCAGTGCGTGTTAAGGAGAGTCAACTGTCCGTAGATGCTAATACATTGGTTTTGTGAAAGAAGAGGTGGGGAAGGCGGCGGCGAAAATGATCAAGAAGGACAGAGCACGCAATCTTAGAGAAAAAACCAGTATTACAGGCTCAAAAACTTAGAGAAGGACACTCACAGCATGGCTTCGCGTGCAGTACGCGCCCATACTGATAAAGAAGGCATTAAACAAAGAGCACAGTATGTACTATTCGTATTTTATTGGGGGTATATTGTTATGATACAAGGTTGAGGTAATGTGAGCACTGTTTTTCTTTTTTTTTTTCTTCCCGTCCGTTGCTGTGCATCATCCCGTTTCTTTTTGTTGTTGTTGTTGTTGCTGATATTGTTAATGTCAATGCCGTGACATTTATATGGATATGACGCCGGCAGTGTGCTACGAGTGAGCAGATTAGTGAGGAGAGGTAAAAAAAAAAAAATGGGTAAACAACAAGGTAAGAGAAGACAATACAAAAACGAGTAGGCGTATGCGGTATTGACATTTAGTTAATATAGCCTTGACGTTCGAAGCCAAGGAAGGTTTCGCAGACCCAGTTTGAGAAGGGAAAATAAAAACGCATAGCCACTCGGAGAGAGAGGGATAGCAGTAGAGGACAAGACGCGTCACTTATATTACTTTTTAAAATGAAGAGGATAGCAGAAATATAGTGGAAGAGAATATAAAATATCGAAAAGAGGAATGGGCAGAAGCAAAAAAAAAAAAAAAAAAAAGAGGCTAGTATTACTGGTGTGGTGTCGGAGCCGCCCTACGTCCTCAGGCCTCGGCGGCGGCGGCGACCGAGTGCGGGGGCACGACGGGATGGGTGCGTGTTGTAGTCGTTGAGGAGGCTCTTGGTGAACTCGTAGGCGACCATGCCCGCGCCGGCGACCGGCCCCGCCTTGACGAGCGAGGCGGTGAGGCCGCGGTAGAGCGCGAGCGGGCGCCCGACGTGGGCGGCGATGTCGCGCAGGTTGTTGCAGCGCCCCGACTGGATGAGCGTCTTGAAGGTGTCGATGGGGAACAGCAGAAGCCACGTGACGGTCGACGCGGTGGCGCCGGCGAGGAAGGCGCGCACCGACGGCGAGAGCGCATGCAGCCGCGCCTGCAGGCTGTCCGTGCCGGCCGCGGCGCCCGGGGCGGCGTCGCTCACCACGCCCAGCTGCTGCCCGCGGTGCGGCCGGTACGCGTCGCCGAAGAGCCCCTCCTTTATCTTGGCGTACAGGCCCAGGTACGTGCCGCCGAAGCACACGTCCTTGAGGATCTGGTAGCGCAGCCCGCGGTAGAAGCCGAGCGGCCCGTGGCGGCGCGCGATGCCGACGGCGCACGTCCAGGCGTTGCGCGTGCCGTCGGCGGTCTGAAACTGCGTCTGGATCTTGATGACGTGCATCGGGCACCCGATCACCGTCCCCGCGCCGCCGGCCAGAAATCCAGACAGGAAGGCGCTGTTGCCGACCGCGCGCCGCGCCCGCTGCCAGCGCGTGGGCTCGCTGGGGGCCGCGGCGGCGCCTGGCGCAGCGGCGGCGGCGGCGGCGGCGATGCTGTTGTCGCTGCCCTCGCGCACAAAGTCCCAGAGGGCGAACTGCAGCGAGCGCTTGGTGCCCTCCATCAGCAGCGGCGGGGTGACGCCGCGGTAGAGGCTGCGCAGGCGCTCGTGCCGCGCGATGCCGTACATGGTGCGGAACACGGAGCGGCACGCGTGCGGCCCCCGCGCCTGCATGCGCGTCTTGGCCGTGTCGACGGGGTGCCCGAGCGCGACCCCGGCGACGCCCTGCGCCGCGCCGGGGAGAAAGGTGTGCAGCACGTCGCGCAGGCGGGAGCCGCTGGAGGCGGAGGCCGCCGGCGAAGAGGCACCGACGCCGTCGGCCTCCGCCGTGTTGTGCATGTCTTGCGTGTTTCGTAGTGAACTGTGCGGCATTGGGGGGGGGGGGGGTATTTGCCTCTTCTCTTCTTTTTTTTTATTCGAAATCCCTACACCCGAGCAGGGTGTGTCGCCACGGTGATGCGATGAGAGACAACGGAGGCGGTGCTTCCGTCCGCTAGTACACGAAAAAAAAAGAAGAAGAAAAGAGAAATAAATAAATAACTAAAGAAAGAAAGCCGTACGCGTGTGCTACTAGAACGCCAGCTTTCAATACAGACGTGATCAAAAAGATGCACAAAATAAGAATTGAAGAATAACACGGATAACACAAAGAAAGAAAGAACACCTAAGAAGTAACGAAAAAAAAGACAAGAGCAAGCAAGCAATCCAGCCAGGCTTCCTTTAGGAGAGAAAAACTACGTAGTGGTGGCTGAAGCGCCCGAGGCGGGCGGAGACGCTGAAGAAAGAGAGAGAAAGAGAGAGACACAGAGAGGGGCGTACACTAGAGCGCTTCGCAGGTTTTTAGGTGCTGCAGGATTATGTGAAGAGAGGACGTGAGAAGGAAGGGTGGGGGGGGGGGGGATTGAGATAACTAATAAGTTATAGTCATTAAAACCGCATTGCATGAGGGGAATACTTTACATTTTCGCGAGTCAAGCATTGCCTTTTTTATTTCTCTCCCCTTTTTGCTGCTTAATGAGATTTCATGAGTATTACAGTAAAAAGAAAAAGAGAGGGGGCAGGCGATAATTGCTGGCGCAATCAATAGAAAGAGCGGAGAAGGAGAGAACTGACATGTACCCCGTTTACAGATGGTAAATATTTGTAGTGTTGAGGACACCAACAGGGTGAAACATAAGAAGCAGAAACAAACAAACACAAACAAAAAAGGTGTTGTACATCACAAATAATAAGAATAAGAATAACAAAAGGTGGGGGTAGGAGAAACAACCCCCGGAGGTCGTTTGCTACAGCTCAAATGAGGCGGTGCGGTTAGAGGCGGAGAAGGTGTTAGAGACATCGCCGCTCCCATCCACCGCCTCCAGCTCCTCAGGCGGCGCCGGCTTGACAACGGAGTTGAAGGGGAGGGTGTCCCAGCGGTTGTGCGAGCGGCCGCAGCCCGGACACGTGAGCGGCTGCAGCTCGCCCGCCTTGTCGCGGTCCATCGGCACCAGCTCGCCGCTGACGCCCATGCGAAATAAACGGCGCCCGCAGTAGTGGCAGAAAGTACGCCATCTTCTTCTTGACGGAGATCGTGGCCGCCTTGGTCATGTGCTGGCGGCCCAGCGCGCGGATCGCCTCGGAGCTGGGCACCACCTCCTGCCCGCTCTGCGGCGCGCGCCGGGTGCGCTGGCCGCCGGGGCCCTCGATGGCCGGCAGCGCCTCGCCCTCCGGCGGGGGGTGCTGCCGGTAGTAGAGCCGCACCGCGCGCGCGGGCGGGGTGGCGCTGGTGACGACGTCGAGGGCGGCGGGGTCCGGGGCGCGCGCGTAGTAGGGGAAGGCGCCGCGCGTGGCCTCGTGCAGCAGCGAGGTCGACACGTGCTGGTTGGACAGCTTGGTGCGCACGTTGCTGTAGTTGCCGTACGCGTCGAAGGGGCAGGCGGCGCTCCAGCCCGTGTGCGTCTCGTGGCAGCCGGGGCACGTCAGCGGGAGCGGCTCGCCGAAGGCGTCGAGGTCGAGCGCGATGGGGGCGCCGCGCTGGTCGATGGCCAGCATCATATAGCCGCAGCAGCCGCAGCGCCACGCCGTCTTGTTGCTGCTGTCGTCGCGCGGCGGGCGCAGCGGGTCGTCGCGGCCGGAGCCGCCGGCGCCGAGGCGCGCCGCGAGGGCGCTGTTGGCGAGCTCGCCTGGAAAGGAGACGGCGGTGGTGGTGAGCGTCGTCTCCTGCGTGTGCAGCGAGGCGCCGGAGCGCGTCGACGTGGGGGACGGCGGGGCGCCGGCAGAGAACGTCGCCAGCGGCGTCTGCAGGCTCTCCACCTGCAGCGGCCCCGCGATGGTGACCTTGAGCGACGACGGCGCGCCCGCGCGGGAGGTGACGAGCGAGGGAGCCAGCGGCACGCGCGCCGCGCCCGCCGACGCGGGCTGCTGCTGCTGGCTCTGCTGCTGCTGCTGCCTCGCCGCCGCCGCGCTCGGTGCCCGCGGAGATGCCCCACGCGGCGCTCTCCGCGCTGATGATGCTGCGCTGCTTGTTGGCCGCCGCCGCCAGCACCTCGTCCTCCACAAGGGCCGGCGGGGCGGCGCCGGAGCTGCGGCGGCGCTCCTGGTCCTGCTGCATGCGGGAGGTGGGCGTCGCGATGGGCGCCGGCGTGCGCGCCGGCTGTGCGTCCGCGGACGCGTCCAAGAGATGCACTGCCAGCCGTGGTTGGTACTGCCGCTTCTGCATGATGTCCTCAGCGGGGTACAACTAATGTGCGTGTGTGTGTGTGTGTGTGTGTGTGTGTGTTTATGGGGGGGGGGGGGATGACGGTGTGTACGTTGCCGGCGTTCTGCTTTTGGAATGAAGGACAATAAGAGTGGGGATGTAAGGAAGTGAGGAGTGCGGATATAGCCAATGAAAAGTGGAACCAACCAGCAATTATCGTGAGGATACAGCAAAAACGACTTCAGTGAACGGCAGCGAAAGACTCCTGGAACAAGGAGGCATCGAAGAAACAAACGCATTCCACTCGCACTATCTTTCCCTGCGCTACACAGTCGTCGCGCAAGAGGATAGGACAAAAAAGACGGGGGGGGGGGGAAATCAAGCCCAACGAAAACTCGCTGCCGCAGTGCCGTATATTGACACACGCGCAGAGTGATATTGCCACGGAGGGAAAAGAAAGAAGTTGAGAGCCAAGTGGTACAATGCCGTAAATAGTAAGGCGAGTTTTCAGCAAGTTGAAAAGACACCAAATGAAGCGGTATCAAGAGAATACATTACATACGAGAACAGAGGAAGGGAGAGGGGGGGAGGAAGAAAGGGAGGGTGCCGACACCCAGGCGGTCGATCCGGCCGCGGGCCCCTCCGCCGCATATGACAATGTGACAATGGTGTGTTAACTTACATGGAACTAGATCGGTGCGGGGGGAAGCTGAAAAGGTGAAGAAAGGGAGGGTCAGCAATTGTAGCAGCAGCAGCAGCAGCGCCGCTCACTTTTTGGCTGCGCGCGAGCCCTCCTCGTAGGCGTGGCTGAGAGGAGGAACGTGGAAGGACACGAGCTCCATCCACTCTTTGCCTTGCCCATTTTGTTCGTGAAGATGCTGCTGCCGCCGCCCAGATCCGCTGGCGGCACGGCAGGGGAGAGGTTATTGTTGTTGCTGCCGCCGCCGCCCGCAGCGTTGCCACCCATCGAGTTGGTGCCAGAGCTCGCTGCGCCGCCAGCGGCTGCGGCGGCCCCGCCCGAGGGGGGAGGCGGCGGCGGCTGGCCCTCCGCGTGCGAGGTGCCGCCGAGGATGTACACCTCGCGCGACGGCGCGGCGACGAGGGCATGGAAGGCGCGCTGCGGGAGGCGCGGGCCCGTCGGCGCCGGCGGCGGCGTCCCCTCGCTCTCGTCGTCCTTGCCCTTGTGCTTGTCCTTGCTGGCGGCGGCGGCGTTCTCACCCGCGGCGGCGATCTTGTCCTGCGACTTCCCGGCGGCTGACTCGGAAAGGGAGTTGCCGGTGTCGGGGGCCGCCGAGGGCGGCGCGTCCGTGCGGATGCGCACCCAGCGCACCGGCAGCGACGGAATACCGGTCTTGTAGTCGACCTCGACGAGCACGGAGGCGGCCGCGCCACCCACCGGCGGCGCCTTGCCAATGGCCTGCAGCACCCACGCGTCGCTGAGGCACTCGCCGTCGGCGCCGATGCCGCCGTGCATGATCAGCTCCCGCTGCACCGCGTAGGCGCCGGAGAGGGAGAGCGAGCTCGCGTGCAGCGTCGCGCCGAACGTGCTGGGGAGGTCCGACACGTTGGCGGAGGCGGGCAGCGCGCAGACGGCGGCCCCGTAGCGCGGCGGCGGCGCCTCGCCCCCGCTCACCTTCACCTGCATCCACCGCCGCTCCTCCGTGTCGTAGGCCACCACGTCGCCCAGCACCTCCAGCGTCGGCGCGGGCGGCGGCGGCGGCGCGCCGGTGTCCTTGACGCTCTTGCGGCTCGCTTTTCCCCCTTTGCCTTTGGTCGGCGCCGGCGCCTCTTCCGGAAACACGAGGCGGCGGCCGCCGATGATGACGAGGTAGCGCTCGGCGAGCGCGCAGGCGGCGTGGGAGGAGCGCGCGGGCGGCTCGGGCACCGTGAGGGGGCCCTGCGCTGCGCGCATGCTGCCCGTGTTGGGGCGCGTCGTCGCGGCGAGCGCGTCGGACGTCGTCGTCGCGGCGAGGGCGGAGGATGCGGCGCGCGAGTGGCGGCGGGACGCGCTGGTGGCTGACAGCGGCATCTCGGGCTCCGGGTCCGGCGGCGGCGGCGGCGGCAGGGAGGCCCGGAGAGCAGCTCGCACGTCCACCCCGGATTGTCGTGCATTTCGGTGTTGCTGCTGCTGTAGCGGCGAACCTGGTCCTTGAGGCGCATCAGCGCGCTGACGCTGCCGCGCTTGCTGGCGCTCATCGAGCTCTCCAGCGCCCGCACGAGGTCCTTCTCCTGCTGCATCGCCAGCTCCGGCACGCGCAGCGCGTACAGGTCGTTGCTGCACCCGTCCATCGTGTTGCCGCCGAAGACGTAGATGGTGTCCTTGATCTGCGTGCCCGAGTGCCGGCTCAGCGCGGGCAGCGCGGCGGGGCCGATGGCGGCGGGGCGCGGCATCGTCAGGCGCAGCAGGGCCTCCTTGCGGCGCGCCGCGGCGTCGGCGACGCGGCAGCTGCTGGTGTGGAAGGGCTTGGGCTCGTGGTAGAGGCTGTAGGTCAGGGCGTGGCTCAGCCGCCGCGTGCCGTCCCAGCCGCCCACCACGCACACCTCGTCGGGCCCGGCGACCCACCGCGCCAACTTCGGGTTCAGCGGCTTGTCGCCCTCGTCGCCGCTGTTGTCGGGGCTGCCGGAGCCGGTGGGGGCCGTGTTGGTCGAGCTCGCAAACGGGGCGGGCAGCACCAGCGCGACCGTCGGCGACGGCGGCGTCACGTCCCCAGGCGTGTTGGCGAAGGTCGCGTGGCTCCCCGCCGCCGCCGCCGCGTCGTCCGCTGCCCCGCTCGTGCGCGCGGCGGTGGGACTTGCTGGTGCGCGTCGGCGAGTGTTCCCGCGAGTTGGGGTGCATGAAGAAGTTCTGCAGAGGCGAGTGGCGGCCGGGCGACGACGGCGTCCGCGGCGAGCGCATGCCCGACAGCGGGAAGTCGTCGTCCTCCTTGCGCTCCCAGATGACGCCGATGGAGGCCTGCGGGGGCCAGCGCACCGCCGCCCCGCGCGCCTCCACGCCCTCCGCCGCCGCCGCCTGCGCGCGCTCCTGCTCCCCCAGCGGCGTGAACCACATGCGGTCGCTCAGGCTCAGGCACTCCACCAGCGGCACGCGCGAGCGCCACGTCGCCGGCAGCGTCACCAGCGGGTGCGCCTTGGGCCGCAGCTTCCGGCGAACGACCTCCGCCGGGTCCTCCTCGGGCTCCGCCGCCTCCGCCGCGTCGGCCGACGCCGCCGACGCCTTTTTGCTGCGCCGCGCGGAGGGCACATTGGCGGCGCCGCCGGACGCCGTCGACTGTGTGGTGGGCGACTCGTCGCCCGGCTTCTTCTTCGCGCTCGTGCCGAGGGCGGCCTCCGGCAGCGGGGGCTTCTTAGAGGCGGGGCGCCCCGCCTTCTTCTTCTTCTTCGGCGGCGGCTTCGGCTTGGGCGTCTCCGGCTCCTCGCCGCTCGAGGTGGAGCAGGCGGTGTCGTCCCAGAGGCGCGCGTGCGTGCCGTCGTCCTCGACCGCGCCGCCGACGACGCAGATGTGCCGGTGGTCCGGCGACATGAAGGCCGCGTGGCCGCTGCGGTGCGCGGCGCTGGGGTGCAGCCCCGACGGGAAGTACGTGGAGCGCTTCCAGCTTGTGCTAAAGCTCGTCGTGGTTGCGTCGATCACCAGTGGATTGCCCTGCAGATTTACTAGGCAGCTCACGGGGCCTGTGGGAGCCGACTTCCCGCCAGCTGCTCGACGCCGACCGCTTCGCCGTCGACTTTTTCTTCGCGGGCATAAGGTGCGGAGAGAGAGAGAGAGAGGAGTTAAGAAGCCCACTGGTAAGTGGGCAGACAGGTCTAGAGGTGTGTGTCTGTGTGTAAGAAAACAAACAAATATATTAAAAAAGACTAAAGGCGCGCTGATGTTACTAAGCGGCGCTGGAACAAATGAGTAGAAGAGGTTGTACGTAGGCGCGTGTGGGATGAAGGAGAGGAAGTGAATAAATCCCGATTTTGGAAACAGAAGACAAACACAAATAGCGTTGAGGGGTAATACATAGAAGGAAAGAAAGGAGGGGGGGAGGAGAGACTAAGAAATGGAACAGAGAAGGTGCTACGAAGCTTTCTGGCCCTCACGCGGGTCTGCATGAGTTTTCGCTCATGAGCTACCACGGTGATGCACTTCATCAGTTTGCTTAAATAGGATGACAACATAAAGTAAGAGAGCAATACGCAACGCAGCAAAAACAAAGAAATAAAACACACGTTAGAACATCGAAAAGAAAACATTACCCGGGAGAGGAGAGAGAGAAAGAAAAATGAGGTTCACTGTTCCTCATTCTTCCACGGGGGCGGAGCCGTCCCAGCTGTCGATCAAGTCCACCACCGATCCGGGGAGGTACGCGAGCGCGCTCCGCGCGATGCGCTGTACGTGTGGCGGCAGCGGGCCGCCTGCGTCGACGCCCAGCCAGTAGGCCAGGGCCGGCGGCAGGCACCCCGCGCCCGCCTCCCACGCGGCCGGGGCGTCGGGGGTCGGCAGCGGCTGGCCGGCGGCGCCAGGCAGCAGACGCGCAACGAGAATCTCGGCAAAGTGGATGCAGTTGTGGCGCACGAGATGGTAGCGCGTGCCGTCCCAGGTGCCCCCGTCGGCCTCCAGCTCCGCCAGCACGCGCTCGACCTGCGCCGGCGTCAGCGCCGTTGTCCCCAGCACGTACTGCTCCGCGAAGAGGTGCGGGTCGCAGCGGCGCGGCGGATTGCGGCCGATGCCGGTGCCCTCCGCGCAGCGCCCGTAGTGCACCTCCGTGCCGTACACCTCCACCCCGCAGTGGTACACGCCGACGCCGAGCGGCCCCAGCAGCCCGTTCGCCTCGGTGATGTCGTACACGTTGAGCACGACCGCCGCGCCCGGGATACCCGTTGGCGCCGTCGCACGCGTGCGCCGACCGCCACAGCGCCGGCGAGGACCGCTGCGTCTCTACCGCACTGTACATCATGGCTTCCCGCTGTGATTATACTAGCGATGGGAACTTGTTTTTTTTTTTAATACCCCTATGAATGTGGAGCTTGCTGCAAAGAAAAAAAAAAATGTTCGGCGTGAGAAGGGTTAAGAGGAGGAAGAGAAAGAGTTAGAGAAAAATAAGCAGATGAAGAGGTGGCCAGGACAGCAGAAGTATTACAAACAAAAATACTCACTTCGCATTCATAAGTCATAGTAAATCAAAGAAGAAAAAAAAAAAGAAAGAGAAATGGAGCAGGGTGCACCTGAGCAGGCACTCATCATAAATCGGAGAAGAGCTTTGGAAAATGACATCGCATTGGTCTACCCTAAAGATGTGAAGAAACCGATAGGCGCAGCACCTGCTAGCCCACATCGCTGTCCGAAGACACCACGACCGTTTCACTCCGCCGCGGGCGGAAGAACTCCAGCAGCGACCGAGACCCGCCTGACGCACGCGGGCGTTTCTTCCCCAGCTCTCGTGTCGGTGCCTTCTCAGCGCTGCTGTCCACGTCGACCGGAGCGGGAGCAGCAGAGACAGCGACGGACGCGGTGCGAGCCCCCGCGTGCGGCACCAGCCTCGGTGGCGGTGGCGGGGGGCCGCCGACGCCCACCCCCTGTAGCGCCGTAAGTAGCGCCTTCGTCGGCCAGAGCGGGTCGTCGGCCTCGGCCGCAGAGCGCAGTGCCAGCGCCTCCGCCGCGTGCAGTTGCTCTCTCCCCACGATCTTCGCGCCCACCGTCGTCCCGTCCGCGACCGCCTGCAGCAGCACCACCTCTGCAGAGAAGCTGGGAGCGTCCGCGGGAGACACGGCATGAATGGCGGCGGCGGCGGCGGCGGCGCGCGCAAGCACAGGCGCCACCACCCTCTCCGCGAGTGCCCGCCGCAGCTGCAGGCCGCGCACCCGGCGCCTCTCGAGCGCCTCCGTGTCCACCGCTGGCGGCGGCGGCGCGCCCGGCGAGGGGAGCGCGGCCGCCCCCGCCCCGTCCACCAGCACCACCTCCGGCGCCCGCTCCCCGAACATCTCCTCCGCGAGCGGTGGCGGCGGCGAGAAGATGTCGGGGCTCTGTGCTTCGCTGTAGGCGCCGCGGCTGCCCACGCCGAGGGCCGTCCACGCCACCTCGGAGGACCACAGCAGCCGCAGCAGCGACCGCGTATGCACCGGCACGCCGCAGACCCACACCAGAAAGAAGACGCGATCGATTACATCCTCTAGCGTCTGTAGACTGCTAGTCACAGGTGCGCTGGACGACATGGATACAGCTCTGCAGCGACCGCTGTGTTTGATGCAGTCAGTCGGACTGATATATATGCATGTGCTCGGCACCTGATGAAGGTGTCTTTGGAGGTAAGATGTCAAGGAAATGAAACGGCAGCTAGGAAGCAAGAGGGAGCACTAATAATGTCACTGCATAGGAAGAAAAATGGTAAGGAAAGCAAGGGTTGAGACGGCAAGATATGAAGAGGGGGGGGGGAGAACAAAAGGGCACATTCTCAAAAACAGTTGCGCGAAGTGTGTGTTACTGACGATCGTGCGGAGAGCAAACAACAATGCAACGAGACGAAATGATGTGAAGTGCAGTACCTTACAGCGGTGAAGCTATAAAGCGGAGAGAAACCATCGTTTTAAACCAAGGATAGACACGCAGATGATTCGGCAAATTTGAAACACTATCTGCGGAAAACGCGTGGAAAGGCACCGTAGGATGTCTCCTTTTCCAAAGAAGCTCGCCGCTTTGCTTCGTTTCATCAGCATTACGAGATTTCATGCGCTTCGTGTTTTTTTTTTGTTTGTTTTTGTCACTGAGAGATACTGACGATTATATACATTTACGAATGTTGCCATTGAGCAATTTCCGTGTGTTTTACTGTAGAGATTCAATAGTTATTTGTTCTCTCTCTTTTTCTTTGTTTGTTACCAATTCAGCCCAATGCTTACGATTTACGAGATCATGAATAGAAAAAGATAGGAAAAGGGTACTTTTCAAATGAACCAGACAAACTTCTTCTCAGTCTTGGTGTGTTCTCTTAGAGGAAACAAAGAGTTCATGATCTGAGAAAGCAAAAGAAAAAGGTGCAGAAAAAATAACAATCAAGACAAGAAATAATTTAAAGAAAAAGGCACAAAAATATTTTTTCCAATTTTCAGTTATCTCAGTGTGCAAATAGAAAAAAAAAAGACAAAAAATATGGGGGTGAAGGGAAATATCAACGAAAGTCAAGAAAATAATTGGAAAACATCAAACATCAAGTTATATTCAAATAACAGAATGCCGGAGAGAAAAAAAAATGGGTGTATTCATAATTATCCATGTTTTAAACATACTTTTCGGTGTACTTCCTTTTTTCCCCTCTTTCACTGGACTATAATTCCGGATTTTGCGTTGACTGCCGATCAGTCAATGGGACCAACAGTACGGCCGCCTAAAACGTTCACACCATTGGCGTAAACGACAGACGGCGACCCACCGCGCGTGTGGAGAGACACGCGTGGCGGCTGGGGTAGGCGGCGGCGGGGGGAGGAGGTGCCTGCCGGACGCATCAGCGGACACAAGTCGCAGACAACGAGAAAACAAATGTGGGTGAAAACACAAATTGAAATTAAAACGGAAAACAGGGAGTGAGGGAAAAGAAAACATGTGGAAATAAAACATCGGCGCTAGGAAGGGACAGACATATAGAGAAACTTGTGGAAGAAAAAAAGTGAAATAAAACGAAAGAAACATCAGTGAGTCAGTGAGTGATCGGGCACACCACATATCGTGGCTTATTTTTGTATTTTTCATTTTTTGCTTTTGCTTTTTCGAGTTTTTGATTGTGCGTTTTCGGTTCTTTTCGGTTTGTTTTATATTTTTTTTGTTTGTTTGTTTGGCTTCATTGACATCGATGAGTGTTTATATGGAGTACCTTTATACTCTCTTTTTTTGTTTGCGCGCCAGTCATCGGGTGCGGCCTCCCTCTGCGTGCCGCGCTGCGGACGTTTTACACATGTTCGTGAGAGCAGCTTGGAATGGCGGCGGGCACGCGGACGGTGGGGGAGGGGGTGCGGTGCCGATGGCGGCGGCGGTATGGATACATTGGGTGGGGTGGTGTGTGGTGGCGGGAGGGGTGAGCCGCCGGGAGGGGGAGGGGACAAGGAGGAGACCAGCTAAACTCCGCCGCCCCCGGCGCGCGCGCTCTCCGCCAATGTACATGGAGGTTACGCCTCTCGTCGGCGGGCGCCGTCGCCGCGCGCCTAGTAGCCGAAGCGGCCGGCGCGGCTGTTGTTGTTGGCGGCGGCGGGGGCGGCGGCGCGGTTGCGGTTGGCGCTGGCGCCGTTGTTGCTGGCGCCGAGGCCGCGCGCGCCGTTGGTGCTGTTGTTGTTGCTGCCCGACACGGCCTGCATCTCGGCGAGGCGGTTCTTCTTGGTCGTGATGTCCTTCTCCTCGTCCTGCACGTACTGCGCCGCGCGGTCGACGAAGCGCGAGCGGTCGTCGACGGACTTGATGCCGAACTCCTGCAGCGGGTGCACCAGCTCCTTGCCGTTCTGCTCGTAGACGGCCTGCACAATGTCCTCGACCGTCTCGTACACCTGCTCGCCCGACTCCTGCGTCGCGTTGAGCGCGTTGATGACGCTCTCCACCGCCTGCATCTGCTCCACCAGGTCCTCCAGCTCCAGCTTGTAGTTCTCGCCGTTGGGGTCGAGGCTGTCCATGGCCGTCTCGCTCGTGTGCTGCACGAGGCGCGCCTGGCGCTCCAGGTTGTCGAGGCGGTGGTTCTTCTTGACGGTCAGGTCGCCGGTCGCGAAGACGAACTTGCGGTACGCGTCCATGAACTCGTCGACGCCGTTGCCGAGCAGCTTGGCCAGCTCCGCCGCCGCGTCGTTGTTGGGGGCGTTGCGCACCATCGTCTCGATGTACTTCTCCATCTCGGGGATCGCGGGGTCGCAGCTGCTCGCGTTCTCCAGCGCGCGCTCCAGGCGCGCCTTGTGCTGGTCCTGGATGTTGCCGAACTCCTTGTGCGCCGTCTGGCGCTGCGCCTCGTCGACGCGGTCCGCCATCGCCGCGCGCACCATGTCGTTCTGCTTCTCCATCAGGTCGCGCAGCTGCTCCGCGAGCTGGCGGATCTGGTCCGCGATCTGCTGCTTCTCCTGCACAATCGCGTCGATGTTGGCCGCGTGCTGCTTCTCCACCGCCTGGTACTGCTTCGACGCGTCGTCGTGCTCCTTGTCGGCGATCTGGCGCGTGCGCTTGACGCTGTCGATGTCGCCGCGCAGCGCGGCCTTGGCGGCCTCCTTGTCCTCGCGGAACTCCTGCACGCCGCGGCGCGCCTCCTCCTGCAGCGCCGCGAGGCGCTCCTGGTGGTTGTACAGGTCGGGGTTGTTGCCGTAGTCGTTGATGAGCTGGATGCGCTTCGCGAGGAACACAATGTACTCGTAGCGCGCGGCGATCAGGCGGCGGTGCGTGCGCTCCACCTCCACCACGTCGCCCTTGTTGACGGCCGCCTCGTAGGTGTTCTCCGCCTCCTTCACCGCCGCCGCCAGCTTCGACTGCGTCGCCTCCAGCTGCGCCAGCTGCGCGCGCAGCTCCTCCAGCGCGTCCACGTGCTGCGCGTCGTGCAGCGCGACGAGCGTGTCGGGGAGGTTGACCGTCGCGCTGGCGCCCTGGTGCTCGCGCACCAGCGACACGTTGTTGGCGGCCGTCGTGTGGCGCGTCTGCGGCAGCTTCTCCGTCGTCGCCAGCTGGTTCAGCCCGTTGGTGAACGTCTTGACGTCCATCGTGGGGCGCTCGCAGATGTCCACCACCGTGTCACGCGGCACCTGCTGCTCGCTCTGCTGCAGCACGCCGTTCTCCGTCCACCCGGCGGGCTGCTGGAAGCTGTAGCGGTCGTTGAGCTCCTTGAGCGCGCGCTGCAGGTTGGCGCCGTTCTCCGTCAGCGCCGGCAGGCGGCCGTCCGAGTAGGACAGGTAGCTCTCCGCGATCGAGATGGCGTTCTCCGCGAGGTCCGTGACGCCCTGCACGGCGCGCTGGTTCTGGATGTCCTGCGTCTGCTGGTTCGGGTACGTGGGCATCACGATGGAGGAGCGGCTCATGGCGGGCAGCGGTGGGGGCGGCTTGGGGGGTTGGTGGTAGGTGAGCGCGGGAAGGCGGGCTGGGGGCGGTACTCAGTGAGGACTGAAAGTGAGAGAAAGAGCGTGGGAAGCTAGGGAAGTAAATTAGTTTTCCTTTTGGTGGAAGTCAACAGAAGGTGCGTGGAAGGTTGTAGTGATGAAGGGAATTACGGGGGTTGTTGCGCACATCAGATGCGCAGAGCGACGGCCTCTATCAAAGAGACACCACGGAAAGTATCAGCTGAGAAATGCAAAAGGTATCACTCACGAGAAAGAAGATGGCAAATCATATGTGTACTCGCCTGTGTTCCGATGTAATGACGAGTCTGAGCGTACTGTTTCTTCTGTGTATGCAGAGAAACAAAGCACATCGCCAGACAGGTGGTTTCCCCGAAAGAGGTCAACAGCAAAGCGAGTCTAGCGTTCTCCATGCAGAAGAGGAAAATGTGAACATATTTTTTTTTTCTTTTGGGGTAGTCAAAAAGGATTACCATTTGTTTCCCATTTGAAGTCGAGAAAAGGGGAGAAGAAACGAAGAGTACGAAGATAAAGAAGGCCCAGATCCTGCTCATCACGGTGTTCTTTTTTTTTTTTTTTTGTACGTTTTTCACATCTTTGATGTCGACAATGTTGTCAACAAGACACCGTGTGGGTTCTGTAGGGTGCCGCTGATGAGAAAATACTCTTGTTTTCTAACGTCTAGCCTCAATCTCCCGTTTGCTGTGTTGGCACACCGATGTGAGACGCAGTGCATCTTTGCAGCTCTCAGGGCGACGTGCCACCGGGATTTTGGCGGAGAAGGCGTATAAAACAGAAATATTTTTGGATCGAAGGGCACGAAATAAAGAAAAGATGAATAGAATTTAGAAAAAAAAAATAGAGAGAGAAATTAGGAAATGTGTATCAAATAAAGAGAAAAAAAAGGGAAGAAAGGTGAATGTTATCTCGAATAGGCTCTGGAAGTGAACGAATAAAGTCGTTGAACAGAGATAAAGAAGAAACACAGTGATTGTCCTATATTTCTTGCTTTTACAACTACCAACTCCTTTTCTTCATATGTTCATTACAGTTGTGGAGATTCATAGAGAAAAAAATTTCTGCCGTTCTTTGAGTCGTGCAGCTTGTTGTGGAGTTTTCACGCAGGGCATTTCTTTTTTTCCCCCTTCCAATGCGACTTGGCTGATTGGCGCAAGTCAAACAAGAGACTAACAATCAGAACAAAACAGAAAGGCAGACAAACACAGCAAAGAGATTACGCTATTATCAAAAGCAGGCGAGAATGGAGAAGATGCAAAAGAGCACCTTCTTAAATGAACAGACTCTCCTGTTGAGCACAACATAATCCTTTTCCTTGTTTATCAGACATGGGGTACTGTGCGTAGAAAAGAGAGAGGGAGCACCTCTTCCGCTTCGTGGCACAGACACTCCCGCGAGCCCGGTCCACTGTAAGTGTCTCCGGCCCACCGCGCGTGTGGAGAGACACGCGTGGCGGCTGGGGTAGGCGGCGGCGTAGGGGACGAGGTGCCTGCCGGACGCATCAGCGGACACAAGTCGCAGACAACGAGAAAACAAATGTGGGTGAAAACACAAATTGAAATTAAAACAGAAAAACGGGAGTGAGGGAAAAGAAAACATGTGGAAATAAAACATCGGCGCTAGGAAGGGACAGACATATAGAGAAACTTGTGGAAGAAAAAAGTGAAATAAAACGAAAGAAACATCAGTGAGTGAGTGATCGGGCACACCACATATCGTGGCTTTTTTTTATTTTTATTTTTTGCTTTTGCTTTTTCGAGCTTTTCATTGTGTGTTTTCGGTTCTTTTCGGTTTGTTTATATATTTTTGTTTGCTTGGTTGGCTTCATTGACATTGGTGAGTGTTTATATGGAGTACCTTTATACTCTCTTTTTTGTTTGCGCGCCAGTCATCGGGTACGGCCTCCCTCTGCGTGCCGCGCTGCGGGCGTTTTACACATGTTCGTGAGAGCAGCTTGGAATGGCGGCGGGCACGCGGACGGTGAGGGAGGGGGTGGGGTGCCGATGGCGGCGGCGGTGTGGATACATTGGGTGGTGTGTGGTGGCGGGAGGGGTGAGCCGCCGAGATGGGGAGAGGACAAGGAGGAGAGACGTTGAACTCTGCCGTCGCCCCCGCCCCCCTCCCGGCGCGCGCGCTCTCCGCCAATGTACATGGAGGTTACGCTTCTCGTCGGCGGGCGCCTAGTAGCCGAAGCGGCCGGCGCGGCTGTTGTTGTTGGCGGCGGCGGGGGCGGCGCCGCGGTTGCGGTTGTTGCTGGCGCCGAGGCCGCGCGCGCCGTTGGTGCTGTTGTTGTTGCTGCCCGACACGGCCTGCATCTCGGCGAGGCGGCTCTTCTTGGTCGAGATGTCCTTCTCCTCGTCCTGCACGTACTGCGCCGCCCGGTCGACGAAGCGCGAGCGGTCGTCGACGGACTTGATGCCGAACTCCTGCAGCGGGTGCACCAGCTCCTTGCCGTTCTGCTCGTAGACGGCCTGCACAATGTCCTCGACCGTCTCGTACACCTGCTCGCCGGACTCCTGCGTCGCGTTGAGCGCGTTGATGACGCTCTCCACCGCCTGCATCTGCTCCACCAGGTCCTCCAGCTCCAGCTTGTAGTTCTCGCCGTTGGGGTCGAGGCTGTCCATGGCCGTCTCGCTCGTGTGCTGCACGAGGCGCGCCTGGCGCTCCAGGTTGTCGAGGCGGTGGTTCTTCTTGACGGTCAGGTCGCCGGTCGCGAAGACGAACTTGCGGTACGCGTCCATGAACTCGTCGACGCCGTTGCCGAGCAGCTTGGCCAGCTCCGCCGCCGCGTCGTTGTTGGGGGCGTTGCGCACCATCGTCTCGATGTACTTCTCCATCTCGGGGATCGCGGGGTCGCAGCTGCTCGCGTTCTCCAGCGCGCGCTCCAGGCGCGCCTTGTGCTGGTCCTGGATGTTGCCGAACTCCTTGTGCGCCGTCTGGCGCTGCGCCTCGTCGACGCGGTCCGCCATGGCCGCGCGCACCATGTCGTTCTGCTTCTCCATCAGGTCGCGCAGCTGCTCCGCGAGCTGGCGGATCTGGTCCGCGATCTGCTGCTTCTCCTGCACAATCGCGTCGATGTTGGCCGCGTGCTGCTTCTCCACCGCCTGGTACTGCTTCGACGCGTCGTCGTGCTCCTTGTCGGCGATCTGGCGCGTGCGCTTGACGCTGTCGATGTCGCCGCGCAGCGCGGCCTTGGCGGCCTCCTTGTCCTCGCGGAACTCCTGCACGCCGCGGCGCGCCTCCTCCTGCAGCGCCGCGAGGCGCTCCTGGTGGTTGTACAGGTCGGGGTTGTTGCCGTAGTCGTTGATGAGCTGGATGCGCTTCGCGAGGAACACAATGTACTCGTAGCGCGCGGCGATCAGGCGGCGGTGCGTGCGCTCCACCTCCACCACGTCGCCCTTGTTGACGGCCGCCTCGTAGGTGTTCTCCGCCTCCTTCACCGCCGCCGCCAGCTTCGACTGCGTCGCCTCCAGCTGCGCCAGCTGCGCGCGCAGCTCCTCCAGCGCGTCCACGTGCTGCGCGTCGTGCAGCGCGACGAGCGTGTCGGGGAGGTTGACCGTCGCGCTGGCGCCCTGGTGCTCGCGCACCAGCGACACGTTGTTGGCGGCCGTCGTGTGGCGCGTCTGCGGCAGCTTCTCCGTCGTCGCCAGCTGGTTCAGCCCGTTGGTGAACGTCTTGACGTCCATCGTGGGGCGCTCGCAGATGTCCACCACCGTGTCGCGCGGCACCTGCTGCTCGCTCTGCTGCAGCACGCCGTTCTCCGTCCACCCGGCGGGCTGCTGGAAGCTGTAGCGGTCGTTGAGCTCCTTGAGCGCGCGCTGCAGGTTGGCGCCGTTCTCCGTCAGCGCCGGCAGGCGGCCGTCCGAGTAGGACAGGTAGCTCTCCGCGATCGAGATGGCGTTCTCCGCGAGGTCCGTGACGCCCTGCACGGCGCGCTGGTTCTGGATGTCCTGCGTCTGCTGGTTCGGGTACGTGGGCATCACGATGGAGGAGCGGCTCATGGCGGGCAGCGGTGGGGGCGGCTTGGGGTGTTGGTGGTAGGTGAGCGCGGGAAGGCGGGCTGGGGGCGGTACTCAGTGAGGACTGAAAGTGAGAGAGAGCGTGGGAAGCTAGGGGAGTAATTTAGTTTTCCTAATGCGGAAGTGTTATAGAGTGCGAGTGTGAATGTGGAGGGCGGAGGGGTGGCGAAAGTATATGATAAGAAGGTATATGATGAGAAGGTAACGTGCATTTAAGGTCTGCGGTGAGATGCGAATTCAACCGCTGGAAAGTCAAGTATGTGGGGAGGAGATCAACAGAAAGTTATGTCGATCTTACAAACCTGTTGATCGTGATAATCCTGAGTAATTGAACACAAAGTACGTGAGTGCAATCAACAATGCCGCGCAACTTGGCACTGTGGAAGAAATGACCAGTACAAAATGAACACAAGGTGGAAGAGAAGGAACAAGAAAGAAAGTGCCTAATAATAGCGAAGCAGGGGAAGTCTCAGAGAAAATAGCAAGCTGAAAAATGAAGGTGATGGAAGCACTACGGTGCTGCAGATGTAGCAAGACAAGAAAAAAAAAGTGGAGAAATAGGAGTAGCGCATTGGATAGCAGAATGCGGGGGAAAAAAAACATGAAAGATCGGTCAAACAGCGCGCGAGGTGTCAGGAGTTGTCCCCTCCACGCTAGAGCTGTTGAGCACGTTGATGTTCTTGCGGCGCTGCGCGGCGCTCACCAACTGGTCGTCGGGCTCCCGCTCCCGCGTGCAGCAGAACCAGAGGATGGCGAAAATAATGCCCAGCACGACGGCGACCACGACAGCGATGATGACGACGTACAGCACGGCGAGAGGCATGGTGTAGCGGCTGCGCGGCGGCAGCGGGGCGTCGGTCACTTCCACGTGCACGCGAGAGACGGCGTAGCCGCCGCGCAGGCACGTGTCGCAGCGCACGCCAACCTCCACGTACATCTGCCCGCCCTCCAGCACGTCCGCCGGGAGCGAGTCCGCCGCCGGCACCGCCACGTCACGCTGCAGCAGCCCTTCGGCGCCGTTGTAGGGCATGCTGAGAAGCTCGTCCGCCAGGCCCTCCTGACTCACCCCGCTCCTTCCGGGGGAAACGAAGCTGTAGAAGGAGACGAAGAAGGAGCTGCTGAAGAGCGGGTTGCTGGGCTGGAGAGCGAACGGCATGCCGTCGGTGGTGCTGTTGAAGTCGGCCGGCGGCGCCAGCGCGTACGTGTAGAAGGAGCGGCTGACCTCCAGGTACGTGCCGACGGCCGGCGCTTCCTCAGACACCAGCAGCACCCGCGCGTCCAGCGGCGTCTGCGCGGGGGTGTCCCCCCAGTATACCATGCTGCGCATCTCCGCGTCGGTCATGAGGCGGACGCGGGCGACGGTGCGCAGCGTCGCGCCTTGGTTGCGCGTGACACTCAGGCAGTACTCGTTCTCCGTGCGCTCCGAGAGGCCCACGGACGCGCTGGCGGGGTCGCGGCAGTGCTCCGCGTTCGTGATGGACGGCGTCACCAGCGCGAAGCGGTTGAGGCACATGCCGCCGCCCCAGAACGTGTCCAGCGGGCAGAGGCAGCCCCCAGCCGCCCGCGCCGCCGGCGTGAGGTCGCACGTCTGGCGCTGCTCCGCGGTGAGCTGCAGGAAGCCCTCCGCGTCGACGCTGCCGCCGTCCGCGCACTCGAAGGCGGCGTCGGCGACGGGAACGATGAGGGGCGTCCTGTAGCAGCGTGCAACGCGCGCGCGCTGCAGGGGGGTCGCACTCACCTCCGTCTCGCCATCCAGCGTTCGCGCCGCCCCTCGGCCTGCGCCACTCAGCGGCGGCGCCTCGCCCGCGGGCGGCGTCCAGTCGGAGTGAAGCGCGGGGACGGCGTGCGCTTCGGCGCTGGTCGACAGCCCCTCGGCGCCAAGCGCGGCCCGCGTGAAGCTCTCGGCGGCGGCGGCGGCTTCCCGCACTGCGTCCCGCACGCCCTCTCCCGCGCGCTGCGCCGCCGCCGCCCACGCCGGAACAGACGCGGCCGCGAGATTGACCGCCGTCTCCTCCACGGTGCGCCGCGCGGGGCGGGGCTGAGGACGGAACATGTCATCAGGGCTCTCGGCCGGATAGAGGAAGCCCAGCGAGTCCGTGAGTCGGCGGGCGTAGTCGGTGAGCGCGCGGCGGCGCTGCCGCTGCTCTGGCGTGGGGCCAGCGCCAGCTGCCTGTGCGGTGGGGAGCAGCAGCAGCACCAGCAGCAGCACGGCTGCTATCAGGGCCAGCAGCGGCAGGCAGGCTGCAGAGCGGCGGAAGCGGTGGTGTGACATGCGACTGTATACTTATGCGCAAAATGAAGAGATGAAATTAATTCAGTGGACGGGAAAAAAAAAGCAGAGATAAAAAGAAGCAATATGAACAAAAAGAAAGATAGATTTGGGGGTAAACAAGTAGTGGTAATTACTTCGCAGCACTGAAAGCGTTCAATTCGGACCTAGAAGTCGTCTGCTACAGTCGAAGAATTCTGGACAGAAACGGAAAAGAAAGTGTGTTTGATGGGTTATGAGTGAGTCGTGTATACTTGATGGGTGTCATAGTGGTTTCGCATGTAGTCTGGCCGATCCAACGATTAAAAAGAAAAAAAGAGTAGTTGACGAATACATCCTTTGAACAGCTGGCGAGGCGAAAAACACCTCCCAGGAATGCAGTAGCCAAAGGTCAAATTCACTAAACAGGAAGTCCTCGAGCACCGAATCTCATTTGTCCTAGCACAACTTCCGGGCAGTTTCTTTTCGATGTCTCAAGTCATGAGCGAATCAGATGTAACACGAGACAGTAGATAGGTTAATTGTGATGGGAAGAACAGAAGATAATCTCTTCCAACAGATGTGTGTGTGTGTGTGTGTGTGTGTGTGTGTGTGTGTGTGTGTGTGTGTGAGGTGCGCAGAGCCCCCTGGGAGTGGCCCAAGGCCCGTATGCGCTATTTGACGGCGTTGGGGCCCGCGTCCAGCTGGGCGCGGCCCTCCGCGTAGGCGTCATTCAGCTCCTTGAGGTGTTTGGCCATCTCCTCCGAGGTGGCGGCGAGGCCGCGGCGGGCGACGAGGAAGCCATCGATGTCAGAGGGCAGCATCGCGGCGGTGACCACCATCAGCGTCCACCCCAGGCACGAGATGGGCGTCGTGAGGCGCAGCACCGCGGGACGCGAGTGCGCCCAGCGCAGCAGCAGCGAGTTGCTCGGGTCGGAGTACATCCACCCGCGGCGCAGCACCCACGCGCCGACGCCCAGCCACGCGCCCTGCATCCCGAGCGCGAAGGCGCTGCGGGTCCACGCCTCGTGAAAAAGTCGGTGGCGGAAGTGCGCCTCGCCGTAGTGACGCTGCGCCTCCTCCACGCGCCGCATCGTCGGCGGCGACAGCTGCACCGTCTGCGCCGCGTTCGTGATGAACGGCGACTCGCTCGGCGCCGTGAAGATGGGCGACAGCGGCGCCGGCAGACCAGAGGCGTCCGCGGCACTGCTGGGGGCCGTGCCTGACATGGTAATGTGCAGATGATAGGGAAAGCGGCGTATGTGTGTGTGTGGAATATATCGGGTTGCTTCTCCTCCTATGCCATTTGAGTTCTGAGCACCCACGTTGAAGGACAGTGGGAAAAAGTGGTGTGAGTGAGAGGAGGAGAGGATTAGAGAAGGTTTAAAGAAAAGTACGTTGTAGTACTCATGTGAACGATACATTTGAACACAGGAACTAGTAGTGCAGTAAAACACGACAAAAAAAGTTAGAGGAGATGCAAAAGCCAGTCTATTTTGGTCGAAGACATAGATACGAGTTTTTGGTGTATGTGTGCGCAGGTGTTTGTTCCCGTCAAGTGAAACATGAACGAAGAGCGCAACAATAATATATATAAAAAAACGATAGTAAGAGTAACAAGAAGGAAATAACAATGACGAAAAGCAATGCAAATGACTGCTGGGGAAGGGTTGTATTTGACCCTTGCTGCATTCCTAGCAAGTATCAGAAAAATAAATATCATAGAGTACTAGAGAACGGGGGGGAAAAGCGCAATCAATGTAGAGTAGTTTTAAAATAATAAGAATAAGAAAAACAGAGCAAAGGAAGTGTGTGGGGGGGGGTGCAAGTTTTTGCCTGTCATAAAAATGACAGTGTGACACTGATAAAACAATAATCAGGTGGTGAGGGGGGGGGGGGGAGGGAGGGGCTCAAAGCAACCAACGAAAGCATAATCATCAGAAAAGTAAAGCGAATAGAAGAAGACTTGAGAAAAAAAAGAAAAAGAAAAGAGACAGTGACATGTGTGTATATTAGCGCCACCTGTGTGGGGGTGTTTAGTTGATCTCGACGTCAATCTCCTTGGCGCCGGCGGCCGCCTGCAGGCCCTCCGAATAGGCGCGGTCGCGGGCGCTGAGGGACTCGCTCATCATCTGCAGCGACTGCTCGCGGCCCTTGTTCATCGCCTGCAGCGCCGCCAGGTCGCCGAGGATCATGAAGGAGGTGAAGAAGATGATGCAGAAGCCGCCGATGGCGTAGGGCGTGGTGAAGCGCGAGACGGTCGGCCAGTGGCCGGTGTACGCGTAGAAGATGGAGCGCGCGGCCTCCTGGTACTGGTAGCCGCGGTACACAAGCGCCGCGCCGAGACCGACGCCCAGCGACTCGAGGCCGAGCGACCACATGACGCGGGTGCGCAGCCGCGAGTAGAGCGCCAGCTTGAACTCGAAATGGTTGACCTTCATCTGCGCCTCCTCCATGCGCGCAAAGTGGGCCGGCGGGACCCTGGCGCGCACCTCCGCCACCGTCAGCGAGTGCAGGAACTCGGTCGGGGTGAAGCTGGCCGTCTGCGTCGGGATCACCGCAACGGGCCCTCCCGTGACACCGACCGGGGACGTCATGCTGAGGTGGGAGCGAGCGCGCTGGGCGGGTGTGTGGGTGTACGGTGAGAGGCTTCCGTAAAGCAGTGGCTGTGTTGAGAAACTGGTAGGATTGCGTAGACGAGCTGGCGAATATGCTGAAGTTGAAGAGTGGCGACGGTGGAAGAAGTATTCGGTGGAGAAAATAGGACGAAGAGGGGAGGGAAGGGGGAGAGAAGGGACTATCGAGGCCATCGCGGAGAAGCAAAACAAGTGTGATGGGCAATACAAAGAAAAAAAAAGAGGGGGAAATGGAAATAGAAGTACAATGAATACTGAGACAACAAGCGCGTTGACGTTATCTTTCACGAAAACTAATCAGCAGTATTACACGAATTTTAACAAGAACGGGGGGAGGGGAGGGGAGGGGGAGGGGTAATCAAATGCAAAACAGCAGTACCCGAGGTCACTCGTCGCTATTGAAGGGAAGGCGGAATGTTTTCCGCAGCTTTTCCCGATGCCCTAAAATATATCGGCGAACACAGTGGTGCGACTCGGCTACGTTCAGACCGGAATCTATCAGACGCATGTAATGCAGCACCACCGCTACCCAGTCGTGGCGGAGGGCGGCAGAGGCGAGAGGGAGCGGGCTGAGCACGTGGGTGGCGTTGAAGAGCAGCAGCAGCGGGGTGCCGGCGCCCCACCGCAGCGCCTCCCCCGCGTCGGACACCCCGAGTGCGCTGAAAGTGTCTCGCCAGCGCGACACCTCTCCCGCGTCCGTGGCGCTGTGCACGTGCAGGACGGTGCACGGCACGCGCGCGGCAGCCTCGCACTCCCCCAGGAGCTGCACCGCCTTGAGCACGTTCGCGCACAGCCCGCATGACGGCGTCACCACCAGCACGCACGCCGCCGCCCTGTCCGCCGCGCCGGCCCCCGGGGGTCTCGCGCGCACCAGCGCCGGCACCACCAGCCGCGGCGCCAGCCACAGCGACCACTCGCCGGCGCGCAGCGGCACAAGCACGGACGGCGAGGCAGCGCCGGGAGCAGCGGCAGCCACGGCGGGGTGGAGCCGCATGTCCTGCAACGCCTGCAGCAGCTCCGTCTCGTTGGGCAGCCGCAGCACAAACGGCCGCGGGGGCCACGACGGCACTGTCGCGTGGGGCGACACGCGGAGGACGCGGCCGCTCGGCAGCACGCAGAACGCGCGGCAGTGCCTTGTCGGTGTCGCTTGGACTGCCGGCGCGCACGGATGGTCCCCGTCAGGGTCCCAATGCACGGACGCGACGCCGTCCAGCTCGGCCGCCAAGCCGTGGCTGTCCACCAGCCGCCACGCCGCGGGGCGCGGGAGACCTTCGAGGGACACCGCGCGAACTGACTGCGCACACTCGGCAGCGCTACCGTCGCGGGCCGCCGGCGGTGCAGCCAGCAACAGCGGCTCGCGGGCACTCTTGCCCCACCGCAACGCCTCGCGAAAGTCGTCGGCAGTCCGCAGTGGCAGAAAAGAGCGCAGAAGCGCCGCCTTCGCCGACACCGCGTCCTCCAGCGCTCCGCCCACCACGAGCCGCCAGCGCTCCGCCGCGTCAGGGTAGGCGGGGTGCGACGGCGACGGAGGGGAAGGAAATAAAACAGGAGCGGCCACCATCGGCCCGTCCCCGACCGGCGCCAGCAGAACCGTCAGCGTGTTGTACTCCGGCCCAGTCCAATCGGTAGCGGCGGCAGCCTCAGGGAAAGAGTCCCCCTCTCCCTCGTCTCCGCGGATCGCGAGCGGGTCGATCAGCTTGTCGAGCGACAGCACCAGAGGCTCCAGGGCGCGCACCTCAGCGCCGCCCTCAGCTGAGCTCAGACGCGGGAGGACCCCAGCGGGCCCGGTGGTAGTGGCGCGCAGACGCACGAGCGGGGCGGCCGTCCGCAGACGGTGCGCGAGGCGGCCCGCGTCCTGCAGCCACGGGTCCTGCTCCGGCGACCCCCACTCCGCGCCGTCCAGCACGGCCACCACGCCCAGAGCGTCGAGACGACAGCGCAGCTCGCGCGCGTCCGCCACCTCCAGCGACGCGGCGCTGTAGCGCTGCAGGAAGCGCAGGAGGTCGGCGGCTGTGGTGCGGGTCGTGACCGGTAGCACCGCCGGCGTGTCGTCGGGTGGCTGCACGCCGCGGCGCAGCAGTGCCACGTAGGTGCCCGTGCGGGTCTCCCACAGGTAGTCCGCCAGCGGCACCGCGTCAGGGCGGCGGGTGTAGCGCGACCACCGCAGCAGACCAACCACGGTGCGGCGCTCCCCGTCGAGCGCGGCGGCGAGCGTGGGCCACTCGAAGCGTTCCTCGTGCCCGTCAGCGCCCGCCGCCTCGCTGCCGGCCTCGAACGCGGAGTCATTACGGGAGTGAGCGTCGGCGGGGGCGGCGCACTCGGTGCCCGCAAACATGAAGCGATCGAGGTAGTCGCCCGGGAGGGAGACGCCGCCGGCGCGGGTGCCGGGACGCAGCACGGAGAGGTCCGGCAGCAGCGTGGAGTGCACGAGGCGCAGCGCGTGCGCGTGACCGTCGTCCCACTCGTTGCCGACGACCACCACCGCCTCCGTCACCCACCCCGCCGCGATCGACTCCAGCTCCATCGCGCCAGCTCGGACTACGCCGCGCAGCACCCGCCGCAGCGCGCGCAGCCCCGAGGCGTTGGCGCGGCCTGCCGAGGCGTGCGGGAGGGGGAACAGATCGTGTCGCAGGAAGGCGTTGGGCACCGCACAGCGTCCCTCCAGCCACTCGTAGTCGCCCGTGCTGTTGTCGGAGGCATTGCAGAAGCTGAAGAAGTCTGCCCACTCACTGAATACGGGAATCATCAACCTCGACGCAGAGTCGGACGAGTCCAGCTGCGTTTGTGAGTAGCTTCGGCGGAAGACGTCGTCGGCTATCGGCGGGAGCTGTTCTTTAGCCTCGGGGTTCGTGTACGGCACCGCAAGTTGCTCGGTCACGTGCTCGTTGAAGAACGTGGGGTGATCAAAGAAGTACTGTCCCCCGTACCCGCTCACGGCCGGAGCCTCCCGTGGGAAGAGGCAGGTGAGTGCGAGCACCGCCGCCGCAATCACAGCGACGGTAGCAAATTGAGGTATCATGTGTTGTGCTGTGTACAACAGAGAGATGGGCTAGACCCCGTTTCCTGCGTGTGTGTGTGGGGGGGGGGGGGGAGGGGAGGAGGAGGAGGAGGAAAGGATGTACCAGCAGTGGATAAAGAACGGAAGGAGTCCGAGATAATGTTTAGTGTACGACGTGCACTCGTGACGTTCTGCCTTTCAAAAAAAAAAAAAAAAAAAAACAAAGACGAAGGATGAAATAGAGGAAAGTCAGACGAGAACAAGCAGAAGATTTGGGATAATGAAGAGCGATAAGTACGGTATTTCCACAATATTAGTGGTAGAGTTTTAAAACTGATTTTCACAGAAAAAATGTTTTGATCTAGTACGTTCTCTATATAGTGTCAGCGCGTAATGTAATCACCAGAAGAAAGGAGAGGGGGGGGGGAATAGTGAATGCATCTAGGGGGGGGGGGTGAAGAAAGAGAAAGGGAGAGAAAGCAGAAGAATGCGGGGACACGTCGGCCCCAGCTACGCGAGGTCGCCGCGCAGTAGCGTCTTGCGGTCCCTCGTCAGGGCGGCCGGGCTGGTCAGTGAGGCGTCCACGTGCCCGCCGGAGCCTCTCGGGCGCTTGCGTGCGCCGGCCGTGTTGGCGCTGAGCGCCCGCAGTCCCCGCGCGGAGAGCGGCGACGGGCTGCCGGCGCTGCTGTCGCTGTCGCCCACCACCGTCACATCCAGCGCGGAGCCGTCGTCGGTGCGCGCGCGGCGGCGAGAGGGAAGCGAGGCGTGCGCCTGCGGGGTGCCAGCGGCGCTGCCAGCCGAGAGCCTCCGCTTCACGTCCACAGGCGAGTCCGCGGTCACGCGCCGCCCGGGACTTTCTAGATTTGCGCGCGCGACGGCAACGTAATTCTGCAGCGTCTCGTTCTCCTCCGCGGCCGCGGCCAGTGCGACCTCCGTCTGCGTCAGACGCGCCTGTGAGGCGACGTGCGCCGCCACCACCAGCGAACAGCGTGTCTCCAGCTCTGCGGTGCGCACCGCCGCGCGCGCTGCCGCCTCCGCCGCAAAAAGCCGCTCGCGCGCCACCACGTAGTGCGCCTCCGCGCGCCGCCGCAGCTCCGCGACGACCGCGAGCAGCCGCTCGTTCTCCAACGCGACCTCCAGCACGTAGGCGGGGAGGTCGATGCCCGGCGCAGAGGACTTTGAAAAAGAAAGCGCGGCGGTGGGCGGCGCGCGTGTGTTCTCGGGTGCCTCATCGTTGTCGTCTAGCACCAGACTGTCGCTAGTGGCGCCGTTCACGGCCCTCCTTGCCGTCGGCGTCTGCCTCGAGCGGTGAGACATGTTGTTGTTTCCACCTTTTTAGTGTTATCCCTTCGTTTTGGCGAGAAGTCAACGAATACGTAAAGCTATCTTGCTGCTTGGCGAAAGCCTGTAAAGAGAGAGAAAGTGGAGAGTAGAAAATTGTGAGGAGGGAGGGGGGGAAGGTGAGGAGGCGGAAGTAATAACAGTGGAGAGAGAGGGAAAAACAGAGTATCTGCCTTGTATTTTGAGGCAACCCCACAGCTTACAGTGAACATGGGAAGCAGCGGCTTCCAAAAAAAAAAAAGTCTCATAAATGCGTGTTTCTCAGAACATGTTATTTGTTCGCGTTGAATTTGTTGCCATCCTGATATCTCTCGGTTTGACTTTTTATTTTTGCCTACAGAAGAAAAAAGTCAGGCATGGAAAAAAAAGCAGCAGCAGCAGCAGCAAAGATGTGATGAAATGCCAGTCATACTAATGAGATAGCCCGTGACCACTAGGCGAGAAGCGAGAAGACCTCCTCCACGCCTTTCGCTTTCTTGAACTCGCGCCGCGCCGGTTTCTTGTAGTAGATGAGTCCGTCGCTGACGTACAGCAGGACGCCGCCCTGCTCCGGCATCGCGGAGAGGCGGTGCAGCTTCTCGCCGGTCGGCGCCCTCATGTCGGTAGGCTCGACCAGCAGCTGGCGGTCCTCCGCGACGGCGGCGAGCAGCGGCAGCGTGACCTTGTCGCGCGCCTGCCGCAACAGCTCCGCGTAGCGCCTCTGCCGCAGCACCGAGTGGCCCTCGCCGGAGAGCAGCGCCAGCTCCGCCCGCCCGAGGCTCTCCACCACCAGCAGCAGGCGGTACAGCGCGGTGCTCACGCTGCCGTCGTCACCTCCGCCGGCCGCCAGCGCGGCGACGCAGGGGCGCAGCGGCCCCGCCAGCGCCGCATTCACCGCCGCCGTCGCCCCGGGGCGCGCCGTCTCGGGCGTGAAGCCGTCCTCGACCGCCGACACCACCGCGCCGAGATACTCCCGCAGAAACGCCCGCGCGCGCTGTGGCTGCCGAGGGGTCCACCCAACGGCGGTGGCGACGGCGCACATGAGACGGGAGAGGCGCGCGGCGCTGGTGTGGAAGCGCTCGGCCGAGGCGTTGAGGAAGAGGGCGGGAAGCTGCCGGGCGGCGCGCACGCTGGTACCGACGAGCACGGCAGCACCCAGCGCCGCCCCGCCGCCAACCGTCACGGACTCCAGCAGTGGAGGGTACAGGCACAGCCCGGTGGGCAGCGCGACGGCGGGAGCGGACGCCCTCGCCTGCTCGCTTCCGCTCTCTGAAGCGACGGAGTCCTCCGTCTCGTCGTCGCCGAGAGGGATTGGCGCCGACAGCATCGCCACTGTGTGCGAGAGAAGGCTGCGGGCGACAGGGTCCGGCAGCAGGCCGCCCTCCGCCCACTCCAGTATCCCGCGGCCGCCCCCCAGCCACGCCGCGACCGACTCCGGGGCGTACGACGAGGCGGCGGCGGCGCGGTGGCTGGCCGCTGCGGGGGCGCTCTGGTGCACGGCGTCGGCGCCGCACGCCGCCAGCAGCAGCGCGGCGGAGAGCGAGGCGCCGCACCAGCGCCCGCGCGTGATGTCGGCGCTCGCGCCGTCGTCGCCGTGCGGCCACCACAGCCGCTGGCACTCGGGGCTGCCGGCCCACAGGCTCTGCGCGCGCAGCCCGTCCGTCACGCGACGCACCAGCGGGAAGAGTTGCCCGCGCCGCCGCTGCCGCCGCACAGCCGCGGAGGGCTCGTCCATCTCCGAGCGCAGCCGACCAGCGATGCCGCCGGCGGCCTCCACATAGCTCTCGAAGCACGACAGCGCCTCGAGTTCGTGCAGCCCCGCGCTCCGTTGGTTGTCCTCCACGGGCGGGGGCAGCGCACACTCCGCCGCCGCCGCCGTCGGTCGCCCGCAGGCGCCGGTGCTGGCACCCTTCTCCTCCACTAGCGCGAGGGCGCGGTCAAGAGTCTTGGTTGTCTGCTGCAGTAGCGCATCCACGTCGGCGGCGCTGAACATCCGCGCGGAGTCGAGTGGGGAGGGGGGAAGAGAAAAGTAATCGTTGTAGTTTTATGTTCTGCCACTGTAGGTCATATATAATTTGGAAGGAAAATGCGAATCGTGGTGGGGGAGTGAGTGGGTTAGAGAAAGATACTGCTTCAAGCCAAGAAAGCCTGGTGAGAGCGGACGTGCAGTCGTAGAAGCAAGTGCGTAAGAGCACAAGCAGGGTTTACTCACGCGCTTAAGACGGAAGACAGTACGGCATAATGGCAGCCTGCAAGAAGTACATCAGAATGAGCAAATGTAGTTCGCAATTTTCGAGTAGGCGGAGGAGTGCGGAAGGGAGGGGAGAGGAAGAAAAAGAAAGAAGCAAACCAATAATAAAAAGAAGTGTCGTGAAGCAAATAATGTCATGTGATGTATAAAAGCAAGATTGGATATATATATTTTATTATATATTTTTTGAAGGACAAAGAGCGGAGAAACCGTAAGCAGGTACGAGAGAGACAGAGGCAAATTGATTCTTCTTTTCTTTTTTTTATTTTTTAATCGCAGGTGGTAGGGAAAAAAAAAAACAGCAACAAGCACACTATTCGATGGCTGAAAGATAGATGACGAGAAACAAGAAGGAGAGGGAAAAGCCGCCGCCGATGAGCGCGCCGCCGGAGGTGCTGCTGCACATAAAGTACTCGTCGCTGATGGAGACACAGAGAAATCCGCTGATGATCATCGAGATGGGGTTTAGGAAGATGAGCGTGATGACGGTGGTAATGCCGAGCACGTAGATGGCCGCGTTGCGCAGGACAATTTGCGAGATGAGCATGATGAGCCAGACGACGCCCGAGATGCCGTAGCAGGCGAAGGCGTAGTGCAGAAACTGGTCGTGCTCGGCCGTGATGGCCTCGCGCTCCTGCCGGTAGTTGGTCAGCAGCGGCACGTACAGCCGCCGCCACGGCACCGCGTAGTCGGCCCACGCGTCGGCGGACCCGCGGGGGTCTTCGGTGCGCTGGCGGTTGATGTCGCTGCTGCCGCGGTAGCTGATGGAGTGGAAGCCGCTGGGGCGCTGCGCGGGGTCGAGCCACTGCTCGTCGCGCGGGTACAGGGCGTCGCGCTCGGCCGTCACGTTCTTGTACAGCGCCGTCGTGACGGCGATCAGCTGCGGGTAGTCGGAGGCGCTGCACCACATGCCCCCGACCGGCCGGCCCTCCGTGAACGGGTCGAAGCCAAAGGCGGTGCGCGTCCCGACGTCCTTGCCGGCCGCCAGCGCCGACGCATTTTGAAAGACGTCGGAGCGGTACCACGCGTCGAAGTAGAGCACCACGAAGCACTGGCTGCGCACGCAGTACGGCCGGAGTGTGTGGTCCAGCGTATTGTTGGAGGTGGTGAGCGGCCGCCACCGCATGTCGGAGAGGAGCGCCGGCAGGAAGATGAAAGAAGGGAGCTTCTTGCCCCCGCCGTAGGCAGCGCACGGCGCGCCCATGGTCAGCTCCACGCTCTCGCGGTTGAGCACGTGGCTCAGCGACTGCACACGCGTGTACGCGAGGGACGTGACGACGCAGAAGACGAGACTCAGAGTGAGGATGACCATGCTCCAGCACAGCACCCGCACCGTCACCTCCTTGGTGGACTGCGAGCCGCCCGAGAGGGGGTTGATCACCAGCACCACCTCCAGCAGCGTCATCACCAGAGCCATGATGAAGGCGGTGACGCCGAGCTCGACGTCGGAGTTGAGCGCCGTCCGCAGGTAGCCCAGAACGTACGCCACGACGTAGTTGCACGTCACCGAGGCGCCGGCGAGGATGGCCACCGCGATGCACCACTGGAAGAACTTGGCGGTGCCGATGAGGCGCTCCCGCCGCTCGCACTCGTCGACCTTCTTGCACTCCGCGATGTACTCCTCGCGCGTCACCAGCTTGGGTTTCATCACGATGAGGCGGATGTACTTGGGGAGGTCGGTGTGCCGCCGCCGCCACGTACTGCGGCGGAGGTACGTCCAGTGCGGCGCGAGGTTCGCGTAGTAGTGCCACATGCGGCACGTCAAGCCGAACTGGATGATGCTCGCGGCGCTGCTCGCGTCCAGGAACAGCAGCACCCGCGCCAGCACCTGCTCGTTGAAGGGGCCGTTCTGCGCCGGGGGCACCGCGGCGTCCTCCCCGCGCTGCGCGCCGTCGCCGGCGCCGTCCGCCTCCCGCCTCCGCACGCGCGCGGCGCCTGTCTGCGGGGGGATGCACGAGCGGAAGTGCACGACATCGGCGGGAGAGCCGCTGAAGACGGTGCTGGGGGCGGTGGGCTGCCGCACGGGGCTGCGCTTGCGCCGCTGGTGCAGCCCGGCGCGCCGGATGTACTCGGCGGTGGAGACGGTGGTGTCGACAGACAGCTCGTCGCCGGTGGTGCTCGCGAGTCCGCCGCCGCCGCCGCCAAAGTTTCCGTACACCGACGACTCGCCGTTCTGCATCTGCTCCATGCTCACCTCATTGTCGTCGTACGTCTGTCCGATCCTGTCGAGCGTGTGCTTCACGCTGTCGTGATTCACAAAGATGTTCATTCTGCTCCTAGTACTTTACATTTAACTCTACCAAGGCGATGGTGTTTGCTGTTGTTGTTGTGACTATTCTAGTGTTAATGGGTGAAGGTTCTGGCTGGCTGTTACGCCAGCAGCTGCACGTGGAAGTTTTACAGTTCACACTGTGGAAGTAGAAGGAACATGAGTAGAATTGTTGAAGAGAAAGAGCTCAAGACATGAGGAAACGTAGTAGTTCACACGACAAGACCAGGGAATCACTTGTTGGTGCTTCCTCCAGGCACAGAGAGTATACAATGAGAGGATGGGGAGGGGGAGGGGGAACGTGGATACTTACAGTAGGCACTGTATCTATTCTCACTCTCGCTCTCTCCCTCTCTTCTTCTCTATCTATCTATCTATCTATCCAGTGTACGATAGCAACAAGACAAGTAGAGCACCAACAGCAACAAATAAAACGATACACAACAATAGCAAACGTGGGCGAACAAGGTTATTCGTGATGGAAAAGAAGAAGGGGAGAGGAGATGCATAGAAATCGACTGTCGTTAAGTTTTGGTGGTCAAGGCTGAGCAGCAGCCCGTCCGGTGCGAAAACAGCACTGTCGCGGTTGAGAAGGCAGAGGCCCCGCGACTGCCGTCCTTGCGGGTAGGTCTTACACTCCATGGCGTTGAAGAGGTACGCAGGAAAGCGAATCTCCGCCGCCAGCTGTCGGCCTGCGTCCTCGGGCGGCATGTCGGAGAGGGGTCCGTAGCGGCGCGCCAGCACCCCCAGCGTCCACGCCCCGTACAGAGGGTCGTGCGTCAGGAGGAAGAGCTCCGCGAACGCCCGCAGCCGCGTCAGACGCGACACCGCCGGCGGATCACCGTCGCCGTTGCGCCATTGCGGCCACACCGCCGGGCCGCTGCTGGCGGCAAAGAGGTGCTGGCAGGAGGCGGCGAGTGCCTCTGCCAGCAGCGTCGCACCTTGCCTCGACGGCGCGCCGGGCGGCAGCCGCAGCGCGTCCCCGCCGCCGCCGTGCGCCCCCAGACGCGCTCCCATGGCGACGACGGCCGACAGCGCGCAGGACGACTGGGGACGCGCGACGGGGACCACCAGCCCGCCGGACGGCGCGACCGACGGTGACGTTGGCACTGCTGTCCGCGACGGTTCGCACGCCGGCGACGACGAGGCGCCCCAGCGAGCGCAGATACGCGAGGCGCCGCGTCTCCGTGCGGTCAGCCGCCCAGCGGTACAACAGCCGCTGCACGTGCGCCACCGACGCCTCCGCGGACGCCCAGTCGCGCGGCTCCGTCAGCGCCTCGGCGCTCTCTGCGCAGGCGCGAGGGCCCCCGAAAGCGCACAGCGGCCACGGCGAGCCGCTCGGCACCGCCAGCGCCGGGTCCGACGCCGAGGCGTCGCCGCGCGCCACGTGCACCAGCCGCGCCGCGTGCCCGACCGCACGCTCGTGGGCGTTGGATCCCCCGGTGGGTGGCGCTCCCACGCTCGCGTCCCAGGCGGCCTCACGCAAGAAAAAGTTCATGTCGGCGGCCTGGAAGGCGGGAAGGGCGTCGGCGGCGTGCTGCAGTGCGCGGCGCAGGTGCGCCAGACCCGCGCGCGCCATCTCCATCTCGTTGAGCGGCGCGGCCGGGTAGGCGTGGAGGCCCTGCTGCAGGCGCTCAGAGGGCACGTCGGCGGCACTGGCGGTCGCGCGGATGCGCTCCTCCAGCCGCGCAGCCTGACTGTTGACGAGCAGTACGTAGAGCACGATACCGACAAGCGCCAGCGCGAGCGGCACGTCCAGCGAGTGCACGAGCTGCCGGAAGCGCAGCTTCATTCTCTTCACACGCGAGGTGGATCGCATTCTTCACAGTGGCTACTTGTGAACTACAGCGGTGGCCGGAAATGGAGAGAAAGGGGGGAGGAGGGGGGGGGGGGAGCGAAATGGGAGAGAGAGAGAGAGAGAGAGAGCAAAAAAAGGCTGGTGCAGCACACGCCAGCAAGAGGAAAGGTGGCAACAGTATGCAATATCAGCGGAGATAAACGAACGCGAGAGCTCAAAACTAAGAAGATCGGTTCGGTTGAGATGAATAAGTCCTACCTAGTTGTTACGACCTACGTGCGATGTCGGAGGGAAGGGGGGTGTCCAATGATGTACATGAGAGAGGTCAATCATGGGTAAAGGTAATTTCCATTGGCACTCAGATTATTATATGTATACTACTCTCCTCCATCGTTATATTATAACCAAGTAGGCGGTGCCGCCTGGTGAGCTTATACTCATAAGTTACGACATTTATTATATATTTATTTTTTCCTATGAAGTACGTACGGTAATGCGGTTGCCCGCACCCCGTTACCCCAACCGATCGGTAACGGCCCCGGGCGGACGCGTGAGCGAAGGGGGTAACGGTGGGCGGGTTTCCCAGCAAACACCATTATATGCATTAGATCATTAGATAATAAAATGACAAAAAAAAATTGTTTGTAAGCAATTACCCCACTTAGAGTCGTCAGCAGATTACGAGCTCACAGGGGTGTTTACAGTCGTTATGTGCTTACACAGTCTTTCGATATCAAAAATAAATAAATAATAATAATAAATAAATTATTCCTAGTGTTTGCTAGAAGATATTCGCTCATTTTTTTTTTTTTTTTGAGTCGAATATTTAGATGTCTTTCATCTCTCGATAATCATCGGTTAATACTTATATATCCTTTTTTTTTTTTTTTTTTTCGAGTAATATATCAAATTAAATTAAAAAAAAAAAATTCTATGGTTACTCGGAAAACTTACCGTGATCGCAACAACTGTAGAGGATATAGAGGATGGGAAGAGAGGTCGTTGACGTCGTTGAACTCATTCACATACTAGAATCTTCGATCCTCTCATCAGAATAAGTCCTACCTAGTTGTTACGACCTACGTGCGATGTCGGAGGGAAGGGGGGTGTCCAATGATGTACATGAGAGAGGTCAATCATGGGTAAAGGTAATTTCCATTGGCACTCAGATTATTATATATATACTACTCTCCTCCATCGTTATATTATAACCAAGTAGGCGGTGCCGCCTGGTGAGCTTATACTCATAAGTTACGACATTTATTATATATTTATTTTTTCCTATGAAGTACGTACGGTAATGCGGTTGCCCGCACCCCGTTACCCCAACCGATCGGTAACGGCCCCGAACCCATGTCGTTTAGTTACCCTTTTCGCTTGGTACTGGGCTGACCGGCTGGGAAAGTCGGCAGGGTTAAGTGCCGACTTGACGTACGACGCAGAAATGTCGTAATGGAATTGCTCGAAGAGCGCGTCGAGCTCGCTGTTGACTGCGTGGCTGCGAGCGTAACCCTTGACGACGCCGGAAAGCGCAGAGGTGTTATCTATGTGAAGAAAAACCCTCGATCGCCGCGGTATGGTATCTCGCAGCGCCGCCAAAGCACAGGCGACAGCGCGCGTCTCCGCTGCGTTGATGTTTGCCGCAGGCGTACCCCACGCGCTGCCCACGACAGTCGTGCGCTTCGTTTCGCGGTCAATGCACACAGCGCCCCATCCCTTGAGTGTGGCATCCGTGTAGAGGTCGACGGCGCTCTGGTGTATCGGGAGGCGCGCAACGCGCCGTGGCTCGTTCGCGGTGGCGATTCCGTACCAGTAGGCCAACTCGCGTGCGGCCGCCGGTCCCAACTCGACGGGGTCGGTCCCCTTGAGCCACCCTTTGGACCACTTGGAGAAGAGCCGCCGGACCGACTTCAGGAACCACCAGCACTTGCGGAGCGGGATGTCCAGGATTCTGGCGGCGAACCAAAGACGTCCCAGAAGACGCTCGAGGTCCTCCATCGTCATCGCATGGATGTCGTCCTGCTTCAGCTTGCGTACGGTCTTGTCGCCGATCGACACCATCTGCTCCTCATGGTCAAAGCAGATGCCCGCGAACGTGTACTTGCGTGCCACCAGCGTCTCGTCCTTGTTGAGGGCGACACGGTACTTGGCTGCTAACCCCTTTACGCGCTGTAGCGCGGTCTCGACGGCCGCCTTGGAGCCGGAGAACTGGATGTTGTCAATCCAAACGTTCACTTGAACGTCGGAGACAGGCCGGCGGGCATACTTAGGGTGTCCCGCCAGCGTCGAAGTTAGCTTGTGCATTATTTCTGGGCTAATGCTGAGCCCCATCGGCAGCACCTTCATTTGGAAGAGCTCCCCTGTCGTCGTGGCGAACGTGAACAGGGGGCGAAGATGCTCCGGAAGCGCGACCTGGAAGAATGAAGTTGTGAGATCCGTGATGCCTCCGTACTCGTACGTGGCGTATCGAAACGGCGACGGGTCAAGGTCGACGTCCGAATGGTATCCCTGCTCCTCTATCCAGTCATTGATCGCGCGTGGCCATAAAATAAAACGGCGTCGGAGGCGGCCATGTTTTTCCTCGACGACAGTGAAGGCGGAGCCGAGGAGAGCGCCTGAACCTGCGTTCGACCGCTCAATCACGTCAGCATCCGCCAAAGCCCTCGCATCCTCCGGGGATATGGAAGGACGGGGCACCGGGAGCTCCTTCAGAGCTGCAACCGGGACGCGCTCGACAAGCGCTAAAACGTCGCGCACTCTGTCACGAACGGGCGGGCTCATCTCCGCGCACAGACCGTCGAAGTCCATGGTCCCGACCTTGGTCACATGGATCGGCGCCGCCTTCTCCTCGGGTGTACGCGGGATCTGCGCCGGAGGGTTACGGGTCACGATGGAGTGCCTTATACGCCCAACCTTGGCCTCCATCAGCGTCGGCGCCCAGTCTCCCGCCGTTAGAGCAGTGATGTCAGACGGCCCGTTCCGAGGTGCCGCGCCGTGACGACCTGTTGCTCGCCGTACCGAATCGTCGTCGCTGAGATCCCCGGCGCTGAGCCCGCATGCTTCGCTAGCAGGGCGATGCGGGGAAAGAGGGGCTCTCCTCCGGAAGGCGAGCAAGCACATGGGACAGCGCGCCCCGCTTGATGCTGTGCAGCGTGTAACCCCACGGCCGCAGCTTGGACCTCATCGCCTCCGACGAGATCGGGACGAGCTGAGCCTCGCGGCCCACCGCTCGTATGCGGCGGCGCAGGAAGCGCGCTAATTCCGGGGTCCACTCCCCGCGAATCACGCAGAACAGCTCCGGGCGGAACGGCGTTGACCTGCTCGTCTTTGTCTCCGCCCCGAAGTACACGATGATCTCCTCCTCTTCGATTTGGAGGAAGCTGGAGCCCCGCAGGCGGGACACCTCGTCCCACCGGCTGGCTGTCTTCCATGCCAGCTTCAACCCGTGCGCTTCGAGAGGCGGCAACGTTGCCACGATCTGGGCTAGAACGTCTCTCGGCAGTGGTACTGCCTGCCTCGTTGGGACCGCCGCCCCCACTGCCTTCAGCGCACGCGCGTACAGAGTGAGCTCCGAGTGAGGAAGCCCCATTTTGTTGAGGATAATAATAAAATTCCTCGTGTACGTGTGCTTGGTGGCTGGCGTTACTGGGAGATGGTGGACAAACACCATCATCGTGTGGTCCTCGACCGGCATGTCCTCTCTGGCAGCGAATTCCAGCAGTCTCCGCCACAGGCTGCGGTACTGTGTCCACGTGGATTTTGCCCACAGATTCTCCAGGAACCTGTCGGCCTCCGCCTCCACTCGTTCCCGGTCGAATGGTGGCAGCGGGCGTGGTCGCAGCGGCGGTTGAGACGCGAGGAGGCGCGAGATTGCGTTCTCCGGGACAGTTCATTTCTTCCCGTCCCTGCTGCGGGTGCGGTCTCGACGCTGATGGGCGGCTGTGGGCGGCGCGGTGGCGGCGGCGCCTGTGGCGGCGGCGGCGGCGGGGGCGGCGGCTCCTTTTCCCTTGCGGCGCCGACCGCCCCCCTGGGCTTTCCCCCGCTCCTCATGCACGAAACGGGAGTTCATCGTTGCCGCCACTGCGTTGCGCATGGTGACCCTGTTTGGATCCGCCAAGTCCGCCAGATCCGCCCTGTTCTCCAGGACGCGTCCTTCGGTCTTCTGAGCTGCGACGTACATGAACAAGTACGCTGTGTGAAGGGCGTTGAATGCCTCGACATTCTCGGCGTCTTCGATCCGTCCAAACGGGCGGAACAAGGCCACCGACAGGCGAAAAGCGGTGCGGAACCCGTGCACCACTGCCAGCAAGTACCCGGTATACCGGCCGTGTGGGTCGAGGTCTGCCAGCCTGAACAGGAGCTCCAGAACCCTCTCCCCCTTCTCCGGGTCCTGGTCGATGTGTGGACCCCAAGTCGTTGGAGAGTCCGTCAGCTGGGGCAGCGGCAGGCGCGGGGGCGGCGGCGGCCGCTTGCGGTCCGTCGACGAACGGCCGTGCAGGCCGTCCGTAAAGTCCGTCAAGGGTTGACGGAGCATGTTGCTACGCGTGCGGTCGTCGTCGTCCGAGAGGGAGGCGACTTCGGAGTCATCGCCTCCGTCGCTCACGTCCCCATCGACCGACTCCCTGCCACGGGGCGAGCCCTGACTGTTGTTCTGCAGGGTCTGGCTGCGAGTGTCCAGGGCGGTGACGCGTTCGGTCATTTTAGTGACCATCTCTCGGAGCTCCTTAAGCTCCTTCTGTGCCGCTTGGCTCGACGCGGCAGTTGCCGTGGCCTCTCCCAACCGGCGTTGGAGATCACAGCGTTCCCGTCGCCCCTGTTCTTCAAGGGCGGTATTCCGGGACGCCAATTCGTCCAGCTGACGCTTGAGGGCCGAGACAGCCTCCGCGGTGTCGTCGTGTTCCTTGGCGAGGCTAGCTCGAACTCGCTCCAAGGCACGCACCACCTCCTGCTGCGTGTCAAAGCTTTGGGCAAGCCGTGACACGTCCCCGATCAGGGTATCCACCTTGCTTTGCAGCTCTGTGGTTAAGCCCTGAGCGGCGGTTCCCGTCCGGGACGCAGTCTGGACCTCTTGGCGGGTGGCGTCCAGAACGCCGTTCACACGCTGGATCTCCTGCGTGATGGCTTGGATTGCCGTCTGCGTCTGCTGTTCGCCGACGGCATTTCCACGAGCACGCACTGCCTCAACAGCCTGGCTCATGCTTTTCAGCTGCGAGCTGAGCGCAGACAGAGACTCCTCGTCATGCTGCAGCCGCGCCAAGGTCTGCTCCAGTTCCTGGCGCCATCCCTCTTGGGCGGCCTCCAGCCTAAGCTGCTGCTGCTGTTGCATCTGGGAGAGCATCTCCTTGGTCGCCGCACTTCGGGCGAGCTCATCGAAGTACTGTTGGTACTTCTCGCTCTTCCCCAGCTGCTCCGTCTGCTGCTCGGTGAGCTCCTCAATGTACTCGAGCTCCACCTCACGCTGGATCACGTTCCACACTTGGCACGCCTCCGCTATCGAGGCGACACGATTGTTTTCCTGCATCCACTCCATTAGTGCGGAGAAGAACTGGTGCCACTGCGTGGACAGTTGGCTGGAGAAGAGCGGCTGCCTCATTAGCAGTATTTCGGCAGTGCTGACCCCAGCCTGGCGGACGTTAGCGGCCAACTCGTCTCGTCAGCTGCGTCGGCCAAATGTTGCTGTAGTTGGCCAGCGGGGAGACGTCGTCGTACGCGAGAAAGGTATCCGCGTAGTTGTCATAGGGGAGCTGGTGCAAGAGCACCCATGCTCGAACCCAGTGACGAGGAAGACGTCGTTGGTTCCGTCCTGTCCCTGCATGGAGACACACAGCGGGTTCTTCGCCGCCGCCAACGCCATCCCCAGTAGGATGACGTACTCCCGCAGTCCAGCGGGGAGCGTGTTGGCTACCTCGGAAGGAGTAGTGGCCGTGAGCGACATGTTAACTTACTATACTAAAATTTAAAAAAAAAAAATTCTATGGTTACTCGGAAAACTTACCGTGATCGCAACAACTGTAGAGGATATAGAGGATGGGAA